>BLKR01011418.1:0-32936 GCA_011170035.1 Teleogryllus occipitalis
GAATTTGCTGACGACATCCATTTTTTCTAGACTCTTTCTGGATATTGACAATGCTTGTTATATCTTTGTATTGTTTCTTTGAGAACTGAAGCATGCTGCTAAAAAATATACTTCCATTTAAGGAATGAAACTTGTACCAATGCCTCGAAAATTCAAATGTTACAAACAAGAAATCAAAATATTTTTCCCAGGATAAATTTAGCGTAATCCGCATCCCAACGAAAATTCCCAAATTCATCAATCGAATGCGTTTCTATTGCATTTGATGTGGCCAACTTCGGTGGTCCAGCCTGTATTGTAGTCGGTTATATAACAATGTATAACTTGAAAGAATAGTTTTCTCGCGACCTTCATTCGAGATACACGCCCAAAACATCACGTCGGGTGCCGCGAATGATGGTAATACGGTTATTTTAATATTCAATTAAAATACATAATTTCATTAAAACTATGATACTTATTTACAAGGATTTTTTAGTACTACGTTTATAGTTGATCTGACAACTGAGTGGCCGTACACGTCAAAACATTTTCTCCTGAAATTTCAGAGAAAATCTCGTCATTCTAAAGCCAGGATGTCACTATGAAAGCTTGTAATTTCACGATCATTATATTCTTTGCATAAAAATCTCAGTCTAATATTTTTTTTATAAAAACGTCAATGAAGTTAATAACAGAAATAAAATGCCGATACAGAGAGGATAATATAAAAAGGTAATGATCGACAGACCCCATTCATTTACAATATTCGTTCATGTCTATTTTCTATTGGTGCTTAACTATTGATTCCGTACCTTTGAAGTAACCTTTGAAAGCGCGCTTTGATTGCACCATGTAGGCGGAGCCATTAGCGTGCACCTACTCGTTTCTAAGCTGCATTATTCCGTGATGACATTATGAAAAGCATCTTCTGTAATTTCCACACAGAATACGTCTCAGTAATTATGCCGTAATGAATTCATAAATTGGAAATAAGAAGAATAATATAATTAAATGTGTCTGTTATGATATTCGCAAGTACTGGGCAACAAGTTTAAACAGTTACAGTAAAGAACGCAAGTCACATGTATATTTTTGTGAAAAAACTTTCCACCCATGGCATTTTCGTCATTTGGCCGAGTACCAATCTAAGGGGGGTTGCACACTATCTTCGTAAACCCAACATTGGGGGTTCACCCAGTGAAGGGGTTAAACCCTCTGGGACGTGTCAAAATCCAGGAGGGAGGGGCTTAAAACAACCGGGGGTATTAAAACCCTACGTGATCTTTCCCTCTACCCATCGTTCCACTCCTCTCCAACAATTAATCAGTCGATCATGATTGTTCCCACGAATGATTTCATTCGCATGAGGTGTTATCAAACATTGTATGGGGAGAGGTGACCCTGACTTCTCCCGTCCATTCGCAAAGTGGTGTAGACCCATCTACGTCAGCAGCCTTCGCTTACTTAAAAAAATCGTGCCGAATTCCATCTTGGAGATACTACCCTCAGCCGCCACGCTAGAAAAACCCAAGTATTTACTACACTTGAGTCATTCTTAGTGCTGCCGCTAAAGTCGCTGGATCTGCACGCACTGCTTAATGCGGTCGCGATCATGCGACATCTTACGGCGGGACCAAGAAAGACGCAAAAAGTCGTGCCGAATTGTCCTGACGGCGGCAGGATTTTCGACACTAGCTTTACAGCTAGGTCGAATTCAGTCGCTATCTGGAGAATTCTAGCGGTCGGCTGCTCTGATCGGTAGTTTTCCGTGGTTTCTCCGATCAACACCAGGCGAATGCCGGAGCAGTACCTTACCAAACGGGACACGGAACGCGCGCGATCTGTCCTTCCTCTTCCTTGTCCTATCCTCTCCCCTTACACACACACACTTACACTAACATGCACAACACTACCACATATCCCGGGAGACCGGTCGGGAGCTTAGAGCTTGTCCCGGCTGGGGCGGTGCCCCGCTGGTGAGAGAGTCCTGGTTAGGGGAAAACCCCACTAGCCGACGGTAGGTCGGCGCCGGATCTCGCCATCCGGCGGGGGAAGATCACCGCCATCTCCCGAGAAAAAAACATGCACTACACTAACGGGACTAATGACCATAGCAGTTGACGCGCCCGGAAACACGAAAAATCAATCAATCAATCAATCAATCGTGCCGAATTCCATCTTGGATCCTACCCTTATTCGCCACTTTAGAAAAACCGAAGTATACAAAGCGATGCGACGAGACGTGACGATCCCTGCCACGGACCGCGATACGGCGCACCTGGAAGCGATCGATTGCTTCCTGCAGCTACACCAAACACACGTGCGCCGCATCGATAAGAGCAGCATTCGAGGGGTATGTGAAAGAACTAGTTCCGATCTGTCGTTTGCGGACCACTTTCACATCATGAAAACTTCAGCTGAATACTAGCGGTGTCATTTTTAAATTAGAAATTCAATTTTTTTGTTGTTGAATTTCAGCTATGAGGTCCAAATCTGTGCTTCATTTTTGTATATATTTAACAAAAGGAACTTTCGTGTTTATATTGGTTAACATTTTCATAAGCAATGGAATATTTTACGTGCCCTGTAAATTCCCTTTCTAGCCGTTGTGCAACTTGGCCATATTCGGAAATAAATTTTCCTGTTTCTAAAACATTGTTGTTACTTTATTACTTTACTTATTACTTTTACTTTTTACTTTACTTATTAATTAATTATTTCATTTTAATCGTAATCGAAAATGAAGGCATTAGGACTACTTAACGAATTGATCGTCCAAATTTTACGTGCACTTTTTCCTTCCAAGTAAATTTGAAAATGTGGGGTAGTCCCATCTGAGACATTACCATCGACTATATGTTCACGATGACGAAGTCGTAGTGTGTAAATGATCACTGCCAGCAAAGAGCTTGTTTAGGATAGACACTTTAAACTTGAAGCAAAATCGCTGCACATTCAAATACATAGCACAAAGTCTGTAAATTATCATCTGTTCTCTGTGGAGTTTTCCAATCTTGACCTCTGTTATACAGATTAATAAACATGTTAGTCATTAACGGCTTATTTAATGCTTTTGTGTTAGCGAACAAGATATCTATATTGGTCAAAGAATGATGGGAGTGGGGCTACTTTGTCGAGAAGAGCAAGGAAATCGATTCTCCCGCAACAGGTTTCTCCGCGTACACAATACTCCCACGCACGCCTCCGTCCAAATTGACATCTAAATTTACTCTATTTACAAGACCGGCGAAGTGCATCAACAATAACCGACAGGAAAAAAGAGAAGTACGCAATCGCATCTCGAGCTTTCACAAACTTTACGTACTTCATCGTAAGCACCTTAAAATAGCGGGCTGTCTCACAACGCTTTCACACGCCAAATCAGACGCTGATGTCGGTGTCGGTTTGCTCACTCCTAATTTCACAGAAGTAAAACATGATGAAATCTCTGCTCGATTACATTTCGTCAATTTTACATATTGACATCACTTAATACGTCGCTTTATGTTTGAGATGCTTAATATTTAATTAGTGATAATATACAACACTGGTTGCATATCGCAGTTTACTCGGTGGAGTAAAAGTAAATGTAAACAAATATTTATGTTATAAAGGAAATTGAATACAGTATACCCGTCATTGAACTGTCACAAAATTGTAGCAACCAATTTTCCAAAGATTAGTAAACTTGTTGATCACTAGGGAACGGAATTTATTGTAATAAAAAATGCACAATAAGTGCTTCTTTTTTCCAAAACATGTAAGAAAAAATAGAAAATATGGAAAATAAAAATTCATAATTGTGTGCAAAATTGTTCGCTACGAACCTTTTCCGAACATACACATCAACGATCAGTTCTTAGTGTGCAATTGATTCGGGGTGGTTGAGTAAGCTCTACCTCTATAGAAGAAATTGCACCCTAGACTGCACCATTAAGAATTTTATTCAAAATATAAATTACGTTCACAGTATATTACAATGTTTACGAGAAGCAGGTGAATATAGTATTACCGTGAAGCCAGTGACGGATCACGGGGGAGGGGGTTCAAGACGATATACCTTACCCACAGATCGAAGAACGCGGTAACACAATTTTGTGTAAAAATATTTGTTAGTTTTCCATCGAGTAATGAACGTGCTATTTGAATCATTAGCAAGAACGTGATTGAAATTACTTTTGTTCATGAAAATCTGCTCATCCTTTATTCCAAGTACGCAGTAAACTGGAAGCGGGTTGACAATTGTGGCGAAGATATGGTGGTCATAGAAGCGCAGCAGCATTACATTTGATTTGTAAGAAAGATGATTCCGTAACATAAATTGCAAACGCGCGTCTGAAATGTTTCGTTTTGACGTATAAATATATTAAAATGTAACGAAATATCTAGTAATAGGCAAAATATGTAAAAATATATAATTATACCAAAATATGTAAAATAAAAATAGTTCTAATTGATTTAGAATATCTTGTAAACTCAAAAAAACATTATTCAATGCACGTATCTAGTTCCTCTAAAAACATGTAATTACATGGAAATCCGTTCCCTTATCACACTCGAAAATACAAGTTTCAATATATTGGGCTCCTCATACTCCTGCAAAGCAAAAACAATTAAAAGATCAGCATACGTTTGTACCAAGTATTAAGGTGCTTTCTTTCTTTGTTTTCTATTACGAAAATATTCAATTTTCTTCTCAAACAATTTGGGCACAACAGAAAAAATGAAATTGCATTTTACATGCCCAGCAAGGATTCTTCCGCATCCTCTTGTACATCACACCTGTTCGACAAGGTCTCTTCATATACTAGTCAAGCAGGCGAAAAACTAGATGACATCAGTGTGTGCGGTTGCGACCTTCTCATTCAGTGGGCGGAAATCCGCAGGCATGCAACCCAGGCAAGAGAGTTGCGCTTACTCACACTGCACCAACAGCTTACACGTAGAAGGATAGCTGGATATACGCTGATGTGCAGCATTTTCCGAAACGGAAAGAGTTTCATGGTTGGCAATAGCCCAGAAACACCTAGTAATTCTTTACGCCATTTTCCAGATGAGTGTATTAGAATTGGGATGACTGAAATATGATATTGAACTTTCGGGATAAAAGGAAAATAGTAAATATAAAGAACAAGAAAAAAGAGAAGAGGAGTAAGAAAAAGGTAAGAAAATGATAAAAAAAGATAAAATTTAACAAAGGAATCAATAAAATAAAGAATGATAAATGTAGTTTTTATTAATTTTCTATAGTAATGGAAACCACTCATTATTCTCAATTGCATATACTACAAATAACTATAAATCAACAAATACTACATTTTAAATTCAACTAAAACAAAAAAACTCTTGGTAAGAAAACCACAAGTTGGTTGAATTCTATAGCCTGCACAGAAAAATCGTGGTTGTGCCACTGGTTAAAAGTAAAAAAGGAAATGAAGTAGTAGTACCACGCCTCCTCCAGTGAGGTCGGAAAGAAGTTATCTTGTAGAATGGTGAGAAGGTTGAACGAGTATTTGATTGTTACTTAGCACTCCCTCGCAGCAAGCCATTCTCATCAGTTTCTTTGCTCCAATTCTTCCTCAATAATGTCGGAAACAGTTACATTTCAGATGTAAACTGGTATAAAGATGAAAATAAAAATCTATTTCCCAGAAAAAGTCGTAAGCGAGCTGTAAGTCGACATAATCATATTTTTGAGTTATTAGAAGAAACTGTACACAAGAGGGTACAAAACTGTTTACGGAAGAAAACTGTAAACAAGAAGGAATATACAACTTCCTAGAGTTGCCTACATTACGTTCCGCGCGTCCGGACCGTACGTTAACAATTGCTAGATATCAATGACGTGCGAACACCTGTCAGTAGCCATCGTTGTGGCGCGACCAGCTGTCAGAGACCTATTAGATTCTACTAAAATAGGAAAATCGCACACCTGCGCTAGAAGGAAAGTTTATGCTATATTTCTTTATGATTTGAATTAAGACCAAACACGTAATTGATACTCATAAAACACCGAGACATTTACATGCAATGCAATCACAAAATCAGGAATGAATATCCCAACGCTATGATTGGCAGTTTCATTACAAGTGGCAGCTCTTGTTCATGTAATAATGTCAACAGCAATTCTAAGCTCTTGCTCTTGCGATGAGTTTGAGGTCCGCGTAATGCAGCAATTTACATTAGTTTTCATATTCCGAAACCTTACGTTACGCAGCCTATTTATCTACGGGACTTAAGATACTGCGTGGAGAAAACCACGACGTTGGTAGACACTAAACGAAAACAAAACAAAACCGCATGGCGTTCCAGAGCTCACCTTTGAACTCTGGTGAGTCGACGAGAGACTGGTAGAGTGGGTTGATAGAGACTAATCAGATTCTAACCACTCCGCTTAATTCTCACATCTATTTTAACTGTTTGATTATTCAAGTCCTGAATCTGCTAGGAGGGCAATAATCCTGTAGTCCTTTATTCTCAATTTAAATGCAAATTGACAGCTCACATCAATCAACATCTATAGAATCTGAAGCTGTTTGATACGCTTACTACCAGTTTTGAGTACGTTTCGGTTGGCACAAAATTACGATCAGACCAACCAATACGATCAGACCAACCCAACAAAAGCGCACGGAATTCCGTAACTCACCTTTGAACTCGGGCGACTCGACGAGGGATGGGTAGAGCGCGCTGACAGGGGGCTCGATCGCCTCCTGGCGAGCCGTGGGGACCTGCGCCATCCTCTCCGACCTCACCGCCGTCTTCTATTTGCTACCTGCGCCCGCACCTGCGCTTGCACGCGTTCGCGTTTCCGCAGCAACTGTCAAGCGCGCGCCACGCTGCCCGTCCGACCCACAGACCGCACTCCCCTTCGCATCGGCCGCGTCCGACCTCGCGGGCTGACTACCGCGTGTTGTGTTCAGCCCACCGCCTCCGCGGCCGCCGCCGCGCGCCGCCTTCGCCGCCACCGCGGCACAGTGGGCCGCTTCAGTGAAGGTGGTAGGCAAAATCGTGCGGCCAGGGTGAGGAAGCGGAACGGACGGCCTGGGAGAGGTGGTTCAGGGCAGCAAGTGATAGTAATGGAGTGCCTCTGACCGGGAGCTATAGCAGGATTTTCGACACTAGTTAGATAGCTAGATCGAGTTCTGTCGCTGTCTGGTGGAGAATTCTAGTGGCCGGTTGCTCTGATCGCTAGTTTCCGTGGTTTCTCCGATCAATGCCTGGCGCATACCTGAGCACTACCACTAACAAATGCGTCCCGCGCGATATTTCCTTCCCATTCCGTCCTATTCTACCCCTTACTTACTCACGCTTACACTTACATTCACTACACTATCACACATGCCGGAAGACCATGTGGAACTTAGAGCTTGTCCCGGCTGTGGTAGTGCCACGCTGGTGGGTGATACCTTGTTGGGAAAACTCCTCAAGCCGACGGTACGTCCGTGGCGGATCTCACCATCCAGCGGGGGAAGATCACTGCCACATTCCGAGGGGAAACATGCACTACACTTACGGGACTAATACGATACTATAGCAGTTGACGCGCCCGGAATCACTAATTAATTAATCAATCAGAATGGACGTGCGTTTTATAGATGAACCCTCGTAAACAGAGCTTAGATGCACGGTATAGCAGAGTCCCTCGCTCTGGCCTGTTAGAGAAGGAATTCAGGCGACGCTTCTTCACACTAAGAAAGTATCAACTGACCACCCTATTGCCGCCAAGTTCGTGTGATACAATCGTTCTCCAATTCAATAGCATCAACTGCCACCGATATCGAGTGCGTGGCGCTTTCACGTCGAAGCACGATTGAATCCCGTTTATCTTATATCGATCATCTAGTTTACGGAGGAAGAACGAAAGATAGTCAATGTCAAAATGAATTAACGAAACAGATGACGACCTAAGACTTTTGCAGATAAAGGATTACTGGAACAGGTTTTCACTAAAGTGTATTAAATAGCTTCACCCATAAAAGAACAGGGTAGGTACACGTATATGTAGGTATTTGAGTAGGTACAGAATATCCAGGGAGGAAAAAAACTTCGAAAACAAGCTCTTTAAGACAATTTGGGGCATATTTTGTCTAATAAACTCCTTGGATATTCCGAATGACTGATCCACAATAAGCACTCAAGAGTTGGGTTAAAAAAATTCTATGCAGAAATTTGCATTTCAGAAACATGTAGACGCTCTAGAAACATGTAAATTGTTTATTACAGTAAATTCTCGTTGGCACGAACTCGCTTAACACGAATTTCAGCGTAACACGAACAAAACTTGGGTCCCGGCAAGGGATTACGTTAATACGGACATTTATAATACTCGGATAATACAAAGTTTTATAACACGAACTCCGATTATTTCGCTCCCTTGGTGTAAATGAGTTTTTACTGTATTTACAAAAGAAATTAATATATTTGTTCACAAAGAAAAATTAACACAGAAATAAAAAAGCACCCAATTTACAAATTTGCCTGCATTTTTTAGTGTTTATTGATATGCTCTAGAGTGCATTAACGACAACTTTTGAGTGCTTACTGCGAACATTCGAAATATCCAAGTAGTTAATTATACAAAATATGTTTAAAATTGGCTTATTTTCGAAGTTTCGACGTTTACTCCCGGGACACTGTATAATTCAGGGAATAATTTCCTATCTAGCAGTAGCGTATCGGGTTTCGCACACACACGTACACGTACGTGAGTATGTATGTGTTTGTAACCCAATACACTATTGCTAGGTATGGAATTATTACCTGAATTATATAGACACATGTACGTGTGTATGTATGTGTTTGTGTAACCCAACATGCTATTGCTAGATATGGAATTATTCCCGCAGGTCTGCGCCAAAGAGATTTAAGACGAAGAAAATAGAACTTCGAATATCAAAGAAGGGAAGCAGCAGGTGCGGATACAATCAGCTTCACACTCAGCAACACACTTTACTATCGTGTATTATTCGCAAATGATGCATTGTAGGCCCTTAAAAACATTATCGGTTACTTGAAGCCCGGTGTATTTTTTCTGCATTCTACAAAACGAGACATTTTCTCGGCGTTCTAATACATTTGAGTGGGGGTATCCCCACTCTTGTCACTCGAGTTGTCAGAAGCGTTGAAAGTTGGGTTCAGTATGAAGCTGTTTTCACTTTCCAAAAAATATTTAACTAATGGCGCTACAAAGAACATCCATTATCGTGTTATTGGTAACGGTTACGCAATATGACAATATTGTAACTTCTATCCTACAGTCATAGCGGCAATCAATTGTATAACTTTGCACCAACCAGAAAGTGATGTTAATAAAATACGTTTTTTTAAAAATTGCTTTGAAAATTCAAAGGTTTTAATCAAAATTGTTTCCTGTCACTAAATTCAGTGTATATTGTGCTATATTAGTTCAAAAAGTTCAAAGAAAAAACGCAGTTTTCCAGACTGGCCTTTGAATCCGGGCGCTGTGAATCAAGTACCATTGTCCGAGACCGTCAGGTTCACACGACATACAACAAAGAGATAATTATAAATATTTCGTTTAGGTTCTTTGTCCTGTCTTCCTAATCCTTTGAGCAAGTTCTGAGGGGACCCCTTGTTTGCTTCTGGAGGTAAATGTAGCTTTACCATCTGGTCACGTTTTCTTGAGCTCAATGTAGAATGTAGTAATTCAAATAACCATTTTTTCTCGGCAGTAAGTAGATTCCATTATGAAGGACACGGTATGGGATAATTGCCAAACTCTGTAGCCTATGACACATCAGACTTAGCCAAAAGCGTTAATGTTTTTTGGGCTTTAGTAACAATGCTAACTACAACCGTTGAAAATCAGATACTTGGCTTTCATTAGGGATCAAGTCTATTCCATTCTTCATCCAATACATTCTCGACTTCACCGCAAACAAATCTAATTGTGTGAAAAAATAATTTTAAAAGAAGAGGTCTTGAGAGTAGGTCAGCGAAAGATCTGAAAATTATTTGCTGGCCTACGTTACCAGTAGTACGTCGGCCAGCAGATAATTTTGAAATCTTAAATTGACTTACCTTCAAGACCCTCATCCTATTAGAATTATCAGAGGTGAAGATTCATAGCTATAATTATAAACGAATACATTTCACATGTTTGCGTTCCATTTATTACCACTGTATTCTCAATCATGGACAAATCGAAATTAATACGCAGGTAGAGGAATTCGTGGATCAGGTTGACTATGATAACCACATGTTCTCGTTCTCAAACTGACGTAACCCTAGGATTAGCGGATTCGAAGATTACTCTTGGGTAGATTGTTACAGTAAATACATAAATTACATTCGATATTATCCAGTGATGATAGATATAAACTGATTTTTTTATATTGGTTTTTATGTTACATAATGAAATACAGAAAACCACCGTTAGCATGAACTCGCATAACACGAATTTCGCCGTAACACGATTCGGTCCTGGTAAGGGATTTATAATACTCTGATAACACGAGCTCCGATAATATCGATCCCTTGGATTTCGTGTTAATGAGAGTTTACTGTATTTGTAAAATAATTTGAAATAATTTTGATTCTTTTTACTCACATTTGAATTTTATTCACTTTTTCTTGATGTTTCGAGACCTAGGATTTGGTTTGATTTTCAGGATCCTAATATTTTATGGATGCTGAAAAATACATTCTACAAATTCTTGTTCATAAAAATTAAATCAGTGGTCGTGAGGACAACAGTAGTCATTTGATTACTCCTATCCATGACGAGTACTGGTTTAATGAGATGTATGATTCACGAATCGAAATCAGGCTGCTTGTTGTCGGCGTGTAGAATCTACAGTTTGCAGTCAATCTGTCCTAGTGAATAAGCTTTTGCATTGATTCGCGAATTAAACATCCTTGACGATTATACTCAAATTGTACGGCGTTGAGAATATAAGGGTTAGTCGACTATATTGTTTTGAAGTGTCTCAATCCTGCCGTTAGAGTTGTTTTCCCATTTGGTCATTCCGTAATATTCAAGAGTGTATTACGCCGTAGTCACTTCTCAATTCATTTCAAACACCGGCGTTCCCTGCATTCTCTGCACTTCTCCTATCTATTGAAAATTATAAAACGATCAAACTCGCTCCGTGTTTTGTGCTATGTGGACGCGTAGGAACTAATCGTGAGGTCGGAGCACTTTTCTCAAGGGTGTAGGAGAACCTATCTCGGGTACCTATCTCGGGTACCGGCTGAGATTAGCTCAGAGTCAGCATTGCTATTGTTTCTGCAGCAACTCTGACCGAGAGATCCTAAGGTTCGAGTCACGACGGTAGCGAATTTTCGATATTAACTTCAGAGCTAGGTCGAATTCAGTCGCTGTCAGGAAGATAATTCCAGCAGCCCTGATCAGTAATTTTCCATAGTTTATCCGATCAATACGAGGCGAATGCTGTAGCAGGACTATGACAAACGGTCCATTGACCGCGCGCGAACATTCCTTCCACTTCTTTGTCCTATCCTCTCCCCTTACACGCACTACACACTTACACGCACTACACTACCACATACGTCGGGTGACCAGTCAGGAGATTGAAGCTGTCCGGGCTGATGCAATTCCTCTCTGGGGGAGATATCTGGAGGGGGAAACCCCCGCAAAGCAGCATGTAGGTCAGCGCCGGTTCTCACCAACCACCAAGGAAGGGATTACCGCAACCTCCCGGAATGGAACTTTTACTACATTAATTTGATTAATGACAGCACTTGACGTACCTGGAAACATTACACAATCGGGCGTGGAAGGCGATTCAATTTCGGCCGAGGTGCATACTATTTTTCGAATACTCACTTCCCAATTTTATCCCAATCTCATTTATACCATGCGGCTGGTTTTGGCGATTTGTTTCGTAAGTATAGAGTGCGATATTCCAGAGATTATAATTGAGGAACCTAAAGCTGCTACTGAGAATTTACTTCCTCAAAAATCAAAGGATTCATACAAAGGAGAGTATGAACTCTTTTTAAAATTGAAAAGAGACATACATGTGTCATCATTCATTTGTACATTGTCTTGTTTACTTGACGTTGCCATGGTAATTGTCCTCTAAATTCATTCTTCGCCTAGACCGCTAAAGCTCACCTTCGTGGCGTATAAATGCTCTGTCAAATACGGGGTTTCAAGTGAGGATACGAAAATAACTCTTTAAATAAGGTAATGTACAATTTCTTGACATTACTTTCAGTTTTTCTGTAAGTTGTAGTTGATGCAAAGAAAATTTCAATTTCTTTTCTAAAAAGTTCAATAAAAAAATTTGGAGCCTTTTTTAGAAAATATTGAAAACCTTGTTGAGGCTTAATGTACCACCAAAAATCGAAATATCTATTTCAAACTCGCAGGGCATCAAGTTCGATTGGGGAATATCATTTTTGGAGAACATCTTCTGAACGGTATAGGCGGTAGCGTTGGCCTCAAACAGACAGACGTTTTGTCGGCAACTTATTTATCTGTATCCTGGACCTACAAAACGTAGATGTTGACCAGACTACTTGTTGGAGCAAGTAATTTACTACTTATAGGAACATGATTTTCCCTTTTTTTTATCCCAGAGCCCAACAACACCGGTTTTGCTGTTGTAAAAATCACCTATTTGTGCCACAACATTGCAATTCTTAATCTTTACTACGTCTGAACGAACGGACAAGCACGTAGAATGGCGAGAAAGTCAAAAGAACCATCAAAATATGCGGATGTCAGTTATACCAATTGATAGAATGTGTCATTCACGAAGAACACGTGGATGAGAGAGATAATCCCTCAATGAGTAATTGTTCCCCACAAGAAACACAGATTATGCTGGTAGTGAACATGTTTTCGTTTTGATTATCATTTTATGTGTTATTGAAAAGACTAAACTTTTCGAATTAGATTTGAATAGCAGATTAACGGGGCTTGGTCAGAAAAAAATTTATGGTCGTTAAGAACTCTTCATAATTTTCGAATTAGAATGACGAATGTAGAATGAACTGAGAAACGAAGAACAAAAGAGAAACATAAGGATAAGAAAATATTGTAAGAGAAGAGGAGACATTGAAGAGGAGGAGGAGATAAAAACAATCAAATTCACGGATAACATCAAATTGTTACGAAGAATTCCTTTGTAATAAATGGAGCGCCGCTCCTAATCAGATAAATCCGAAGTCTCGAAGCTACGCAGCGTCTCTGATCGGAGATCGTAGGTTTCGAGTCCCCATGGTGGCGAATTTTCGACACTAGCTACATAGATTGGTCGAATTCCGCTGCAATCTGGAGGAGAATAATCTAGCGGCCGGCTGCTCTGGACGGGAGCTTTCCGTGGTTTCTTCGATCAATACTAGGCAAACGCTATAGCAATATCTTCACAAACGGGCCTCAGACCGCGCGCGGTATTTCCTTTTTCATCCTTGCTCTTCCTCTCCTCTTACGTACATACAAACACGCACACGCGCGCCGTTACATACATCCACATTCACACGCAAAACACTACATGGTGGGAGTTCAGTCGGGAGCATAAAGCTTTTCCGACTGCGGCAATGTCCCGTTGGCGGAGATACTTGAAGAGGGGAAATTCCGAAAGCCAAGTTGTCAGTCGCAGCCTGATCTTCCCTTGTAGAGGGAAAAACACGGTCATAACATACACTACACGTACGGGAGAAGTTACCATATCAATTGACACGCCCGGAAACACCTAATAATGAATAAATCTCGGAGATATGCAACGTCTGATTTGATGGGGCGCCGCCCAATCAGTCACATCCCCCAGTCGGCTTCGTTCCGGGATCGGTAGCCCAGTGCATCAACTGTCACTGCAGCGCCTCTGACCGGGACGTCCTAGGTTCGGTTCCTGACGGCGGAAGGATTTTCGACACTAGCTTTGCGGTTAAGTCGAATTCAGTCGCTGTCTGGAGGAGAATTCTAGCGGCCGGCTGATTTGATCGGTAGTTTTCCGTAGTTTCTCCGATCAACACCAGGCGATCGCCGGAGCAGTACCCTACCAAACGGGCCACGGACCGCGCGCGATCTTTCCTTCCTCTTCCTTGTCCTATCCTCTCCTTTTACCCACTTGCACTACACTACCACATACATACCAATTCCATACATACCAATTCCGGGAGACCGGTCGGTAGCTTAGAGCTTATCCCGGCTGGGGCGGTGCCTCGCTGGTGGGAGAGTCCTGGTTAGGGAGAAATCCCACTAGTCGACGGTAGGTCGGTGCCGGATCTCGCCATCAAACGGGGGAAGATCACCGCCATCTCCCGAGAGAAAACATGCACTACACGGGACTAATGACCAAAGCAGTTGACGCGCCCGGAAACACGAAAAAAATCAATCAATCCATTAGTCGGTTTCGTTACGAGCGTTGGCGGTTTGGGCCAGTGTGGCGCGGCGCCGCGCAGCCGGTCCGTCCCACGCTGATGGAGGTCGCATTCCCCCGCGAGAGCGCAGGCCTGTTGCTCCCATCGCTTCGCTGCCGCGGCCACATCAGACCTCTCTACCAATGCCGGATATAGAGGAGAGTGGCGGAGCTGCGAAACCGGGCGCCTGTGGCAAAGAGCAACGAACGTGGGGTCATGGGGATGGAGATGGAAACATGGGCCATGGTAGACATGATGAGGGACAGGAGAATATCAAAACCCTCGTTATGATAACTTACTTGTTAAAAATATTAAAATACTTCCATGACCAATGCATGTTAACTCTTAGAAAAATATAATGGGTTTAACATTTTCTCTATTATTTATATTAACTTTTTATTTCATTTCGCATATGTTCTGTGCACCGACAGAAAGTTTAAAATACTAGTTAGGTATTCGTTACAAACTAAATTGAAATACATTTTGTAGTTGATGTGATGCTTTTGTGATCTCCGCTAAACTGGCATCTGGAAATCAGTAATGAAAGAAAATTGCTTAAATGTTGCGTTTAGGATGTCTACGTCTATTGAAGAAATAAAATTCGCAAATTATTGCAAGACAAGCAAATTTGAGTTGACCGTGCGCAAATTTGAGTTGACTGTGCGTCCTCAAATAAGGACGCTGGTTAATAAACGGTATCCGCTCTCCAGTATCGGCGAGTGTCACGCAAGAATTAAATATGCTGGTTACTGTAACATAGCGAGTTCGATCTTGAGTGTGTGCTGGACATTTCTGATGCGTTCAAAGTTGAATACCAGGGTTGAATATGAATAGCAGGGGAGTGTATTTCAGCAAAGGCCCATAGAAAGTTTTTTCTACACTTTCCTTTTAAAGGGGACACTTCTCTTCTCTAATTAAACAATTGCAGAAACTGTTTTTCTTGACGACGTACTATATACATCGCATTTTGTATACGAAATGTTAACATTGGTAGTCCCGTAAACATTGTTGACATGTTCTTTGACCACCAGTGATACGAAATACCTTAGTTGTTTTAAGAATGTTGGAGCAGTATTTTGCATAGGGCTATTACTGCGCATAACATCTGTGCATTTTTACGGGACTAGTCACGGCAAAACGTTTTACAGCTTACATTCAGAAAACTCATATTTACGGACAACTGATAGTCCAGAAATGGCTGCTTTAAGAGATGAGTATGCAAATGGTATATTACATTAAAATTTTCTAGTCATTAGTCCTCCATTCTGCGATCATTACAATTGATCACATTTAAGCCACTCACCCCGTCGAAATAAGTGCGAGATCTGCTACGGCCAAGCCAGTGCAGGATTCAGTAAGCTGTTAGCATTCCTCGGGATACCGCAAAATGTAGAAGTATAAAACTAATGAAAAAGTATCAAATCTTCCGATCAATGTAAGTATTCTTGATGCAACAAATCTTACGCCTTGTGATGTCGGTACCTGGAATATAAAAGAGAATGTTCGAATTATTGGATATAGAAAATTTCCAGTCGAAGATTAGAGAATCATAAAACCGACAGGCACTGACCGATCTCTTTCCTGTCGTACCTTTTTCATTACAAATAAATTAATTAACGCAGATGAACCTAGGAACAAGGTAATAAACAATGTTAATTTACAAGGTAATAAACAACATTAAATGTTCTCATAAATCTCTAGGAGGAGCAGTAACTGCCACATGTTTTGCGATCAATACGCCTTGACCAAGTTTCTTTCGTGAGAAGAGAATGTCACAGTGCTCTAGTTACTATACTGGACGTTCCATTTACAATTGATTTTGGGGATATCTCCAAAAGTGCGCAATGGATAAAGAAAAATAGGTGATGAAAGCTGTTTGTATCGACAGGGCCCATCCAATGGTACCAAACTTGATCCCGCCCCTACCCCCGGAGATGTGTGTGAGGGGATTAGAGGAAAATAAAAAAGGATAAATGGGAATCGCATTTATTATTTCAGATTGGAATTCTCCGGGAAAAGATATGTAAATTTTGTATGAAACGTTTTCTTTGTTTCGGGATAGATGGCGTTGTTAAAATAGATGGCATTGGCGATAGATGGCGTTGTTTTGATTTTTTCAAAATAAGCAAGAAAGTTAAAACTTTTTTTCGACAATTACATATCAAAACGAAAAAAATCGTGTTCAATAATTGTCAAGAAGCTACTCAATGATACCAAACGTAGCAGTGTGCCTTCTTATATAGGACAACTCATACCCCTCTCTCCAGAATGGGAGGAGAAACGCCGACAGCAGCGCTACACTGGCCGTTTGATGAACTGTAGTTTTATAAAAATCAGTGCAGCGTGCTCAGTTGTCACTTTACTGTCTTAATTCGAACTAGCAACATTATAACACAACAAACTTAAAATGACAATTGCAGAAAGAATTGATATCATTGCTTTGTTTTTTGAATCACGCAAAAAGTAAATATTTTAAACATTTTTGATAACCACATTGCGACGTTCGGTATCATTGAGTTGCTTCTTACAATTTCTTAAACACGTATTTTTTTTATTTTATTAGTTGTCGAAAAAGTTTTTGCCAATTAGAGCGCAATCTGTCAAGAAATGAGAAAAAAGGTTAAATACAAAAATTACGTATTTTTTCGAAGAATCTGAATCTGTAATAAAAAGAATGGGGTTCCCATTTACCTTTTTAGTTTTTCCTTACCCCAACCCCGGGGACTAAGGATGAGGGGTCGAGTTTGGTACCATTGGATGGAGCCCAACTTTCATTACACACTTTTCTTGATCTCATGCGCACTTTTCGAGATATTCCCAAAACCAGTTTTCAATAGAACACCCGGTGTGCGTGTAATGCATCTTAGGAGATGAGGAAACCTGCCAAACGGTTCGGTTCGACTGATAATGCGTTTGGGAACCAACTGAGTATTGTAATAAGATGTTGCGGTAGGCATATAGTATAACGTTTCATCCTCTATGTGAAAAGTAGATTTAATCAGAAATTTCGTAAAAGTGTTCATTTAGTCCTCATGATTTTCTTCTTTAAGTGGCGACACCAGCGGTGGCTGTTCCTCAGGGGCTGTCACTTTTTTTGGGTGGCGCCTTCCCCAGAAAATTCAACCTCTGGAAATGTTGCAGAATGTATTGTACTTGCAATAAATTGACTTGTTTAATTTTGTACAGACCACTAGCGTAATTTTTGAGGACGAATTTAGTTTTATGTGCCCACATACGCGACAGACATACGTAAATATTTTTGGAATGCGTCGCATCATGAACTATCGAGGATCCGTCCGCAACTGGTGCATGCGAGGGAACGGAATTTCGAAGAAAAGATGGGGTGGTGCGAGTTGGAAGGGGTCTAAGTGCTTATTAGGGTTTTGTTCGGCAGAATCCACATCTATTAGCTAAGCTAAGAATATCGACCCGTTCATATGATTTCATAAATTACTGTTTTGTTGGTTGGAAATATTTTTGAAAAATCACTCATTTTCGCATGGGCATAATTGAATTTTTCGTTATCAACGTACGAGTTCTCCTGGAAAAGGATTAAAATTACGATGCGTGCAGATTGGTTGTACACTACATGCTACTAGGTTTCCGCTTTCAAGAAATATTTTTAAGAGGTAAAATGTATGCGATAGTTCGAACTTACACGCCGCCCCTCCTGATTCACAACCCACGGTCCGCCACTGTGCGGACAGTGTATTCTCAACAAGGAGAACAATTGAAATACGCTTACTGTATTCTTTTGAAAATGAGTCACAGCTATAGTTCAGATACCAAAATATCAGCAAATGCTGCGTTATCAATAATTAATTCCAGAAAAATCAACAAAACTATTTGAGCATGAGCATGATAAATTTAAAGACTTGTGTGTAAAAAAATCCCCTTTCGAAAAAAAAATGGTTTACATATCGTAAGACTGAGAAAGAAAAGCCAAAAGTTCTTTTGACCCATTACTCAATGTTGAGGAGTACAATTTAATTGAATGACAATATTGATATAAATAATTTTAGCAGTTCTTCGCGTTTTTTGTGGAGAAAAAGGGGAGGTTACATAGAAAAAAAGACAAGAATATTTTCAAAATAAGACACACATACATTTTTAGTAGTGCTCGCCATTACATTAGCGCAATAGTGTAATTGAATATAATGTCCTAAACTGTGAAACCGAATATGTCATAAAGTTTAAATTATTGAACTAGTGGTGCTACAGAATGGCAGAGACTTTCACGCAGTAAAGTTTTCTAATTTCCTAAGTGTGGACTGGCTTTAATGTATTGCCCAATCCTCATGCCAGCTGCCATCTATCGCCGCCCCAAGTGAATTTTTTGAAATTTTGTTAACTTTTCGGTTTCCTAATAGTAGAACAGAAATATTACATTATAATATTAAAGAAGAGCAAAACCTCGACATAAATAACAATTTTCATTGAAAAATTTAGCCCGTATTTATGAAAATGGCGTTTAAGCGCAACTGTAAAAGCGAAATTTGAAGCTCTTTTCCAATGAAAATATGTGTTTTCGAAAAAAAAAATTAAATGAATTTTGATTAAATTTGATTTAAAGTAATTTGAAGCACTTTAACTCACAAATGGAATAGTGTTTACAAAATCCTGAAACTGTGCATATTAGCGAGTGTGAGAGATATGCAAAAAAATTACTTTTGTGAAATTTTTGGAAAAATTATATAATCCATCAAAATGATCTGTACGTCATATTAAACAGTGCAATAAGCACTGCCCGTTGGGAATGTTTGAAGAAAAATTTTGGAGCCATTTTTGATAAAATGGCGTTAGAGCCTTTCTGATGTTGAGGAATCTTGAGCTCATCACAGAAAACTCTCTTTGAGTTCTCGAACCAATTTATATGGCATTATTTAAAGCACGTCTACTCATAAATACAATAATGTGAACAAATTGCCGGTAGTGTAAATATTAACGACGTTAGAGAAGTAAAAAAAATTACATTTTCTAATTTTTGAAAAAAAAAACAACACAAAAGAATAGAGGATTCATTTCAGTTTATATCCTCTTATAGAGTGCATTTAACACTATCCCTACCAAAAGTTTAAAGAAAAAATTTGGAGCCGTTTTTTGAGAATGTCTCAGGGGCTTCATGTGAAATAACTCCAAATTTTAAAGAAGGTTTTCAAAATCGCAGCCCCTCGCGTTGAACCAGATCGATGGGAGAATATCTATTATGGAAAATATCTTACGTATCGTTTAGGCGCTAGTGGTATTCACAGACAGACGGACATACGGGCGGGCGGGTAGATGGATGGACGGACGGACGTAGTAAAAAAACTTTTTGGTATCACGGGACCCCAAAACGAGTATTTCCGATGAAATCTCGAAATCGATTTTCCGCAGCATTGCATAATTTTCTCTATACTTCGTATATACTCCGTACATACGTACTATACGAAAAAGTAAAACACTACGTATATAAGGAGTATACACGTACGTATACTAGAAAGTAACTACAGGTGCTACGTAACTTTTCGGTAACCAAATAGTATTTTTAATTTAGAAGTATCTTTTCAGTTTCCAAATAGTTGAACCGAAATTTATTCTAAAAATATTAAAGAAGACGAAAACCTTGTTCTAAATAGCAATTTTCATTGCAACATTTGGAGCCGATTTAAGAAAACGGCGTTAAGCATTACTGTAAATGCGAAATTTGAAGCTCTTTTTCACAGGAATCTATTGAGTTTTCGAAAAACTTGTTTCGAAGTAATTTGAAGCATTTACACTCACAAATGTATACAAATCGATGGAAATGTGCATATTAACGGCGTGAGAGATATTTAAACAAAATTACATTTGTGTAATTTAAAAAAATGACCCAAAAATATTCTTTACGTAATGTTAAATAGTGCCATTCCCAATATCCGTTGTAAAAGTTTGAATAAGAAATTTGGAGCCATTTTTGAGTAAACGGCGATTGAGCGTTTCTGAAAATTCGGAATTGTGAGCTCATCTTTACAGAAAACTGTTGAGTTTTCGAGAAAATTTATTTGACATTATTTAAATCGCATGAACTTATAAATCTAATAATGTGAAGAAATCGTCTCTAATGTATATATTACCGATGAGAGAGACACGTCAGGTAATGAGAGAGACAGGTAAAACAAATAATATTTTTGTAATTTTTGAAACAACAAAAGAATAGAACAATATCGCGTTTATGTCATCTTATACAGTGCATTTAGCACTATCGATATCAAAAATGTAAAGAAAAAATTTGGAGTCGTTTTTGAAAAAACCTTGTTTTTGTATTTTTTTAAAATTTCAATATTGCACGCCATCTTACGCGAAAACTACTAAAGTTTTCAAAAAAATCTACATGACCTTATTAAAAGAACAGATTATGAGCAACAAATTTATTTGAAGCAAAAATCTCTATCTTCAATTTTGTAGTTTTAGGAAGACCCCGAAAAAATTGAAACTTTTGCAATTTTCTAAATTTCAGAATAGGCGCGAAAATAGGACCTACGCCACCTTCATAAGTGTATTTTACTCTATTCTTACAAGAAATTTAAAGAAAAATTTGGTGCCGTTTTTGAGAAAATTTTCAAAATTTCCGGGTGCTTCATGTAAAGTACCCTCAAATTTTAAAGAATATTTTTCAAAACTTCAAAGCTTTAACTAGAGCCAGATAGACAGGTGTTTCTTCAATTTGGAAAAGAATGGACGGACGGACGTAGTTAAAAATCTTTTTGGTATCAGGGGACCCAAAACGAGTATTTCCGATGCAATCTCGAAATCGATTTTCCGCAGTATTACATAACTTTCTCTATACTACGTATATTACTCTCGTATAGACGTATAGACGTACGAGAAAGTAAAAAGGATTATGACGCTGCTTTTGGGCCACCGAAGAGGCAAGTGTCTCGTAATAGATTGTTTATTTCATGGTCGAGGGGGAGTGCCTTCTGTTATCACTAGGGGCGGATTTTGATGACCTAAAACATCGCCAAAAATGCTCAATAAAATGCTCTTAAAATGTTTTTAAAATGCACTAAAACCCAAGAGAAATGTAAAAAGTGTGATCATAATCAGTTCAGATGAACAACTTAAGCTGTTGGATATGTTACTGACGCAATCGAGGCTTTTTCTCTTCGTTCAAGTGAACTGAGCTTTCAAACTTTTAGTTTGGACTGTTCTTTACTAGAAAAACCTTTTTCCTGTTGTTTAAGGCCGCATCAACACCTAGGTCAATAGCGATCACTATTGGAGTTAACGGTATGGTAACTATGGAGATGAAACGATATGATGATGATAAGGGGTGAAATGGCGAACACAAGTAACGTTTTCAATTTTGTTACATAGATTTTGTTTAGCTTATACAAACTTTTGACTGTGAAGTCGAGTAGCGACTTCACAGTAGCGGGATGAGTAATAAAAGGAACATATTATATAATACGAAACCTCCGAAAATTGTATTATTTATAATTACTTATGTATTAATGCATTTATTTTTTCGGCCCATAATGTAACACTAAAAGAGAGTTTCATATTGTGAATAATAGAATAAATGTTTCGTTTAAAATAAACAATGTAAATATAATGCAGATATTAAACTAGAGGTGCTACAGAATGGCACAGACTTTCTCGTAGTAAAGTTTTCTTTGGCGTGGACTGGCTTTACGGTCTTGCCCCATCCTCTTGCCTGCTGCCATCTATCGTCGCCCAAAGTACATTATTTTAAGTTTTTGCAATTTTTCATTTTCCAAATAGAACCAAAATAATTGTTTACGAATATTAAAGAAGAGTAAACCCTCGTCCTATATGGAAATTTTCGTTGAAGAATTTAAGGTGTTTAAGCGTTTAAAAAAGTCATTTAAGCGTTACTGTAAGTGCGAAATATAAAGCTCTTTTTCACAGGAATATATTCAGTTTTCGAAAAACTTCGTTTGAAGTCATTTGAAGCACTTCGAGTCACAAAAGCAATTATGTATATAAATTGCTGGAAATGTGCCTGTTAACGGCGTGACAGGTTTCTTCCAAACAATTACATTTGTGATATAGGCGCTAGGTTAGTTCACATACGACAGACGGACAGACGGACGGACGGACGGACGGACGGACGGACGGACGTTTTGAAAAAAAAAAAAAAAAAAAAAAAAAAAAAAAAAAAAAAAAAAAAAAACACTTTTTCGGAATCAGGGGACCCCAAAACACGTATTTCCGTTGAAATCTTGAAATCGATTTTCCGCAGCATTTCATAACTTTCTCTATACTACGTATATTACTCCCGTATACATGTATATATACGAACCGACTTTCTCGAAGTAGTTTTCTAATTTCCTTGGCGTGGACTGGTACTGTACCCTCCTTCTTGCCTGCTTCCATCCATTGTGGCCCAAAGAATTTTTTTTTAAATTTTCGCAACGTTTCGGTTTCCAAATAGTAGAATCTAAATTATATTTTAATTATATTTAAGAAGACTATAACGTCGTTCTAAATTGCAATTTTCATTGACAAATTTGAAGCCGTATTATAAAAAAATGGCTATTAAGCATTACTGTAAATGCGAAATTTGAAGCTCTTTTTTACAGGAATCTATTGAGTTCTCGAAAAATTCATTTGAAGTCATTAGAAGTACTTCCACTAACAAATACGACAATGTATAGAAATCAATGGAAATGTGCATATTAATGGCGTGAGAGATATTTAAAAAAAAATTACATTTGTGTAATTTTTGTAAAAAGAAAAGAATACACCAAAATGAAGTTTACATCATATTAAACAGTGCAATTAGCACTATGTTTTGGGGAAAAAAAGCACAAAAAATTTGGTGCCATTTTTGAGAAAATGGCATTTGAGCGTTTCTGAATATACGGAATTTAGAGCTTTTTTACAGAAAACTGTTGAGTTTGGAGAAACTTTATTTGACATTATTTAAAGCACATATACTCATAAATCTAATAAAGTGATGAAATTACCTCTAGTGTAAATATTTCCGACATGAGAGACAAGTCAATTTAATTAAATTTTTGTAATTTTTGAAAACACAATAGAATAGAGCAATATGATGTTTATGTCATTGGAAAGGGTGCATTTGGTACTATCCCTACCAAAATTTAAAGGAATAATTTAAAGCCGTTTGTGAGAAAATCTTGTTTTTGTAATTTTTTAAAATTGCAGATATTGCATGCTCTATTGCACGAAAACTACAAAAATTTTCAAATAATTCTACATGATCTTAATGAAAGAGATATTTATGGACAACAAATTTCATATGTAGGAAAAATCTCTATCTTCAATTGTCTACTTATACACCAAAAATAATTCAAACTTTTGCAATTTTCTAAATTAATCTGTTCTTTTTCCAAACTGGTATTCATCAAATAAATGTTAAATGACCTCAAGGCTCCTAAAACATTGAATTCTATTATCTATCAAGGGTACTATTTTAAAATAATGTTTCAATATTTTTAATATTATTAATGGATGATTTTTAGAACAATTTTCTCTCTTGTAAAATTTGAGGAATACTGCCTATCATTGATGCATAAAATATAATTTTGTAATTAACTAATGGCTCCAACAAAAACTGTGTAAATAAGAAATATCAAATTTGATATATAAATATTATTGATTATATTTTGATATAAAAATATTAATCAATTTCAAATATACAAATCTTGTAAGCTACCTACATTGTTTATAAGTACATCTAAGCCAGGGATTTTCAACCTTTTTCTTTCATTGACCCCTTTGAAGTGAATTGTTTGTTTCATTGACCCCCTTACACTTTATGATGTACAGCATCACTATCATGACAGAAAAAATTCATATGAATTCCTTAAAAATAACAATTTCATTCACCAATATTCTCATATTTTGATTTTCAATAATTGAAGATGCTTTTGCCTTTGAGTAACAGTTTCTGATCTTTTTTTTTTGCAATAGTTACAAAATATAGTATGCTTTTAAAGAAGTACAGATACAAAAGGATGGGAATGAATATGTAATTAATATATATATTCCTATATAACCTATATAATAATTATCATAGGATTTTGCTTTATATCAGAAAATAATTCTTCTTCTTCTGTCGCACTACGGCCCTTTAAGTTTAGCCTTGGCGTCTCGAACGATCAATGCCCATTCACTTCTCTCTTTTGCCTTTCTTCTCCACCCCCTCACTCCCATCACTCTCAGATCCATCTCCACATCATCCAGCCATCTTAAACGGGGTCTTCCTTTCTTTCTTCTTCCTTCGGGTTCTTTACAGAAAATAATTTTTGGGATTCTTTCTTCTTCCATTCGTAATAGATGTCCGAGCCATTGTAGTCTTCTGACCTTACTTTCTGCAACAATATCTGTTGTTTTATACATATTGGTGAGTTCTAAATTACTCTTTATCCTCCAATGCCCATTTTCACATTTGGGGCCGAAAATGCACCTTAAGATTTTCCTCTCCCAGGACATCAGCATACATTCAAGTCTATTTGTTAATGTCCAACACTCCGCACCATACAATATTACTGGTCTTATAACAGTCTTATATACTTGGATCTTGAGGTATCTATATATATTTCTTTTCCTTAATACATATCTTAGTGCTCTGAAACACTTATTGGCTGAGGTCATTCGTGCTTTTATTTCCATTTCTATACTATTTGTGGAAGTAATGAGAGATCCAAAATATTTGAATACTTCTACTCTTTCATATTTCTCTTTACCTATTTCAAAGTTTGAGGGTGGTTCATTCTTTTTCCGATTAATCATATACTTACTTTTACTGCAGTTAATTTTAAGACCGATTACATTAGCAGCTGTTATTAATTCTTCTACACTTTCTGTGAGGAATTTCTGGGTTCTGCTTAAGATAACAACATCATCTGCATATGCTAAAAGTTGTACAGTTCTATTAAATATTGTACCTCTAGGATTTATTTTGATGGCTCTGATTACTTTTTCCAAACATATATTAAATAGTTGTATGGATAGTGAATCACCCTGATGAAGACCAGTCATAGTTTCGAAACTTTCTGAGAAAATAATTAAGTTCACTTATTTTTTGTAATCAACGGGGTATTGATTACACTGATCATGTGCCGGTTCATCATCATTGACCACCTTCAAAATTTCATCAACCCCCAGGGGGGCTATACTGACCCTGTTGGGAACCCCTGATCTAAGCTATCTAAAATTCACCATATTTTTGCTAGTATTTTGTTAATTTGTTACTATTTTAATTAGAGGTAATAGAAGTTTTGTCTACAAATTTTGAACATGGGAAGAAAATATAAGTGGTTAAGTTTAGGCTTCTTTCTAAAATCATTAATTGAAAAAAAAGCTTTATATAAGCAGCAATATAAGCAAACAGAGAAGTACAAATAATGCCTGATTTGAACTGAAAGAATTTACAATATCTGGCCTCAATGGTAAAATGGAAGTTAAGTCTTTCATGTGGGTTAAATGGGGGTTAGTTCTGTTTCATACAGGGGTGAGCAGATTATACAGGTTATACAGGTCATACAGGGGTGAGCATACTAGCTTTCACAACTCAAATGTGTGTACTTTCACCCAGTTGGTGTTAGTGGAATTTTTGAAGGGCAGAATACCTTCAGTTTATGATATCACACTTGTAACATGTTGAAGAACCCTTGCTAGATTCCTTTGAAATTAAATCCTCTGGCATTTCCCATCATATTCAGATCCCATACCTTCTCAATCAGGGAAAGCTGCAAATGAAGGATAAATAAGACTGAAACAGTTGGGCTGGTTGTTGGCATGGTAGCAAATATTGGAGTCAAATTTAGTAATTGGTGTTGAGAGCCTGAAATTCCCAATAATTCAGACCATGTTAGGACTGGGCCAATGGACATGTTACTAGAGGTTGAGGATTCTACAACAAAAAGAACAATGATTCCCATTAAATTATCTTTTGGTATTGAATAAATTGGTGAATTGAAAATAATCATCAGAAAATTAAGATGAATGCCAACAAAAAGTTTTTTTCACTTGTACAATTATCAATTATATTGGTTTATTTTTGAAAATTAAATAAAATGACAAGAACTAAACCTACTTAAAGAAAAACTATTTATAAAAATATTATATTTAATGAGATGCATTTTAAGCTACTGATCAGATGATCAGTCGGAAAAAAACAGAAAAACAACAAAAAAACAATAGGAATTTTATAGAAACATAACCATCATAATGTCTATTTTATTTTAATTAATTGTAAAAACAAATACCTCTGAAGAAAACTCTCTCTTCTTGTAAAGATCTTATTTAAAATTCTGTGTATTTTAACCCATTTTTACATCTATTGAAAATTATTTTAAAAGTAAATAAAATAAATCTCTATATTGGAAATCGACAATGGCTAGATGTTTCTTGTATTGTGGATATTATCAATTACCCTGATCAATTCCATGGGGTATTTGTATTTTTAATTATAATGAATATTTTCTTTTTTTCTTATTATTCTCTATTATTTTAACATATTCTACTTATGACAAATACCCAAATTGTAATAAATACCAAATAAGTAAAAAATATTACCAATATTTTGCCATAAAATACTAAATGATATAATGTCAAAAAATTTGCAAAATCACTGAATTAAACAAAATAAAATCTGGTATAAAAGCTTTAAATGGGCTTCTTCATAAAGAAATTTTATAAAAAAGTATTTAATTGCAAAAATGTACATGTGCATACAATTTGGTATAATGATGATGATGGAAATGATAATAAATTAGAGGCTCAAAGTTTCATAAAATGTTGTTATTACTGTTATGATTTTAAAAACTTTTAACAATAGGAATCATTTTACTGTACTGCTGGAGATATTTCAGAAGATTCTCAGATGCCTATTTTATACCTTTTCTTCCTTTTTTGTCAATATTTTCCTTTATTCACCTGGCACTGAACATGGTGAAGCTGGAAACCTACTTGCAAGCCTGAACAACATGAAGGCATTGTTGTGTTTTGTCCTTTTCTGCAAGTAGAGGTTCCATAGTCAGGAAGCATTAAAATCTAAATGAGAATGGAAAATATTTTTGGATTTATTTTATTGATGCTCACAGGCTTTGTTCACTCACAAGGAATCCTATCCTACCTTTGATTGTGATCTCCGAAACCTGAATACAATAATTGTGTTTTCACTGACGGCATTTCAAGATTCTAAAGAGAGTCCTCAATAGGATTTCATCAAAACAGAATAACCAGTGCAAGCAGTTCTTGGCCATGTGTGCCAATAACAACAATTTTCAGAAGTGAAATTGAAATATAATTTTTCTGATAAATGGAATGTGCAAAAAAATGTGGTGGTCATTTGCAATCAAGATTACAAATAAAAGATTGTTTCATTTCATGTAAGTGCTTATGTAAATTTTAGTTAGCATTAAAATTGGAATCATTTTAATTATTAATTGTTTTTAATCATTTGACTTAAATGCTGATTTTTCAACGTTTTTAGGCTTGTTGGACTCTTACTTTAGCCAGAATAAATGCCGTTTTGCATGCCTATTTTAGTAAAAATAAATACTTTTGTCTGACAATTTTAAGTCAGATAAATGCCTAATGATAAAGAATAATGTTATGTTACTGCCATGGAAAAATAAAACTTTCTTCTGGAAAAATACTAACTTTGTTTCAGAATAAAAAAGGATACCTGTATCAACTTTGATTATAATTTGGACAATCTCATTGTAATATTAACTCCTTGACTGTTTAAATAGTACAATTTTTTGAAATTTATCACATGAATTGGCGAATCACTCTGTCCTGACAGACATCATCCTGTTCATTTCAAGTGTTATTTTCTAAGTAACTACATCCTGCCACTTTGGTCTCTCTCTTCAGACTTTCCTAGCAGAGGTCAACTGCATTAATTGGTCCTCTCTCCTCACCCTTCTCTTGTACATGACCATGCTAATTCAGGCACTTTGCTTCCACAATATCTAGAATTGAGAAGCAGCTCTTTACATTGTCTTTTGCATACATTGACTATTCTGAATTGGGAACCAACTGTGACTCCAATATTCCATTTTCACTATTTTTCAAATATTCTGCCCATATTACTACTCCATACATTTCTATTATGTCCAGTTTTCTGTTCCATAGATAACAATTCTTTCTAGAAATCACTTGTTTGTTTTAATTTTTGTATTTTGTAGATTTTTAGGTGCTCAATGGGATCTGGTGCAGTTGCCTTCTTCCTTCCTTTCCATGTGTTGGTTCTTCCTTTCACTGTCACTAGTACAATTTTTTTGTGACAATTGAATCTATAATACAAATATATACATCTATTAAATTTACAGATCTGTTCAAATTATATTAGACTCTCAGCAAAAATTTTAGAAGTTCTGATGTTACGATATAAATCTTGCTTCTAGAGTAGTAAAAGTAATTTCTCAAGAAGAAAGATATTAGATAAATAATAAAAATGAAAAATAAAATTTCAGACACCTGTGAATTGAGAAAATCAATATTTTATGATACACCAAAGCCAATTTGAAGCTCAAGTTCATTAAACTTGTGGAAAGCATTGCACAAAGACTGCAAGCCTTGATAAATAATATCCATAAAAAAACAAATACTATGGTATTCCAGGGCCATGTAAGGGGGCCATTCCAGGGTTCCTGTGAGGAGAAAAATAGTCATAGAAAAGGTTGAGCACTTTAAATACTTAGGCTGTGATACATCATTCAATTAAACTGAAGATATAAGTTAAATAGATTTCAAAGAATTTGAGGAACTATCAAGAAACATCTCAGAAATAAAACAAAAAGTGAGACCCAAATAAAGTTCTATAAGGTACAAATGTAGCTTTGCTATGCACGTTTTATTGAGCACTCCTTTTGTTTGTAGTGGTAGGAGTAGAGGTCAGGGTGAGAAACTATATTGTTAGCAATGCAGAAAAATCAAATCTGCAGTGCGTTTACCGTTGAAAATAGTTTTTTTATAACTCGCGAACAAAAATGTCTAATCTCATGAATTTTTAAATTTTATTATGTTTATAATAATAATAATAATAATAATAATAATAATAATAATAATAATAATAATAATAATAATTGTTGTTGTTGTTGTTGTTGTTGTTGTTGCTGTTTTATCTTTCATTCATCTTTCAACTATCATTAAAATGTTGGAATGGGATTCTGGTACTCACAGAAACGTGCGCAGATAATCTTCTCCCCCATATATCATGCCAGTTTTTACTGTGTTTTTTTACCAAATATGTCAATAAATCAAATCAAATCAGAGGTAATGACTGCTCCCTCCATACACACACACTCGATTGTTCTGAGTGTATGTCGAAAAAGAAACTGGTTGAGAGTCCAAACTTCAGAAATGGGCTTTCTGATGTCAGTAAAAGATGTTCAAGACTCAACAAGATATAGAGCAATGACACAAGGAAAGATCACCTTAACATCCTGGGTTGAAGGTAACAGAAAAATGACATAAACATGTCAAAAGAATGAAAAATGTTAGATTGCCAAAACAAGAATTAAGTTATAAACTTGGAGGCAAGAGAGATCTTGGGCATTTGAGAAAAAGATGAGTGGAGAAGAACAGGCACAAACAGACACAAACCTAATCCCCTCAAGGCAGAAGATGAAAAACATATAAAATAATAATTGTTTTGTTGATATTCATTCATTTCAAGATTATAATTTCATGTTTTATTTTGCAAAGGAAAATTATTAGGAAGTATGTTACACATTATTTATTGACTGAGAAATTTACGTACAATGATGTCAAAAATACATTAGGAAATTCATTTTAAGAAATATATAAAAGATGCAAAAATCTTTAAAATAATGGTTCACAAATTCCTGCTAGATAATTGCTTTTATTCTTTAAATGAATACATGTCAGAAGACTTTCTGCTTAAAAGTCAGTACAGTAAACCCTTGTTAATTTGAATTCCATGGAACTGAAATAATCGTTCTTGTTATAAAAATTTATTATCCAGTTTCTAGATACAGGATATCCATGGAAGAAATGTTGAAAATTGTTTCAACAAATAAAATAAGTTTAATTAAGTTTTTAATTTAAATAAGTTCATTAAGTTTTAATAAAAATAAGATGAAAAAGTGGATAAAAAGACAATTTTATGACAAAATATCTGAAGTTTCCAAACGTTGTTGGTTACTTTACAGTACTAATTATTTTCTCAAACTTTCTGTAGTTAATTTTTGCCTTCTGTCAGATGAGGAAAAAAATAAAAAAATTGGAACTGTTCTGACAAAAATTTGTGTTTAAAAATTGCACTCAAAATTATGTGAAAACTACTAGTACTTTTGAAAAATTGTACAAGATCATATTTAAAGATGTATTTTTGAAGAACAGATTTTATCCAGGAAAAAAATCTATATTTTTAATATTGTAGATGCAGGAAGAAGCTGAAAAAAATTTTGAACTTATACAATTTTCGAAAAGTCTGAGAGATCAATGAAAATGAGATCATAACCATTTCTTAAGCTTCCTTTGTACTCTCTAGGGAAAAAAATTCTGAAATTTGAGCCATTATTGAGACAATTTTGAAAACATTGGGTATCCAGAATCTGTGTTCTAGGGGTCCTTGATACAGAAAATAAATTTTGACGGAAAAACGTCTGCCTGCCTGCCTATCTGCCTGCCTGTCTGTTGTCCATGCCTGAGCCTTAACTGTTCAGATGATTTTCTCCAAAATTGATATTCTTCAATACGAGAAGATGCTTCATTTTCAACCATTGATGCAGCGACATCTTTAAGAAAATAAAATATGTCTCCTTAAATTTTGATTTTCTAAATCAATGTTGGCAATTTGAAAACACTTCATGTTCACTTAGAAAGGTTTCCTTAGCAAGTAAAAAGGTCTAATATTTTTTAGAAAATTGTCAAAAGAGAAATTGTCCAATCATTTTGATTTTCATTTTCATTGCCTTTTTTGAAGAGCAGTTTAGTCTGTCTGTTTTGAAAATATTTGTAAAAGTTCTGGTGTATAAGGATGCATTAAAAATGTGAATTAATGGGTGTAGATTCGCAGGCATACAAGTCTTAAAATAAACAAACTGGACATTAATCTTAACTGACCGAATATTTAGTTTTTAGTTTCCTGATTATTTTCAGAATTTCAATGAAAGAAATTTCAGAAACAAACATTGTGTCTAAAATTTTTGTGGATTCGTTTGATGTCAAATTTTGTGATTTAAGGCAGCAGGAAGTATTATTTCTTCACAAAGGACATGATGAGGGATAAGAGCCCAAATTTATAGCTGATTTACACTTGAAAATAGATTTTATTTCATCAGAGCGAATATTTTGTTAACAATCCTTGCAAAAAATGCTAATTTATTCTATATTCAAAATTCAACTAGTGTATGGCTTCAGGTAGAGATCACAGAATTATACAAACATACACAAAATTAACTTCTCCCCGTAGCACATCACACTGTTTTTGACGTTAATAAATGAATGAATGAATGAATGAATGAAAGGATGAATGACTGACTGACTGAACGACTGAATGAATGAGTGATTGAATGAGTGAGTGAGTGAGTGAATGAGTGAATGTGTAGTGAATGAGTGAGTGGATGAATGAATGAATGAATGAATGAAAGGATGAATGACTGACTGACTGAACGACTGAATGAATGAGTGATTGAATGAGTGAGTGAGTGAGTGAATGAGTGAATGTGTAGTGAATGAGTGAGTGGATGAGTGAATGGATGGATGAATAGGTGAATGGATGAATGAAGACTCTTAGTGAGATCAGACGCAATTCTCGAAAAATAGTTGAAGAATGTAGCCACTGTCGCTGGATTGTACATTATCTCTTAAAACATTATTCTGTACAATGTTTCTAGTTGATAGAAGATTGTAACATGTCCAAGCAGTTACAGGTGGTCAGGAAGTGGTACTGGAATTGGGAGAAACGGGAGTTGGTTCGGAGGACGAAGTATGGGGATTTGAAATGGGGAGTGAGTGGAGAAAGAAAGGTAAGTGACAGGGGTGGGTTTTAGCAGGAGACTACGAGGGAGTCGGGTTTGGCAAGTGCCGTGTCAGCTCATTACCGAGTGTATTTTTTCCAAGCTTCAAGCAGAGATCATGTCGGGTAAAGCTTTCATAAGAAGAAATTATTTTCAGAAAATGTGACATTTCTTTTAGATGCAGTTTTAATTGTTGATTTGCGTGCTTAATCTCGATGCATATTGTTGGGAAACAGAAATGGCAGAATCGAGACTACAATGTTAGTGTTGCGGGTGACACATTGTAATTTGTTTACATGCTATTCAGGTATAAAGTGTGAAAGTTGGTCAGTGTCTTCATGTGGGTGTTCAGTTCTGCAGTCATATCCGCAAACCTCCCATTAGGATTACAAACAGATGAAACTAACTTGAGGGTAATTTCCTACTGAGAATGCAGGGAAAATGCGGCTAATGCTGTCTGCTAAAAGTAGTACCTGTGTTTTAGGCTCAGTAGGAATCTGTTGTCAGGCGGGCTAGGATGCACAGTTTCACGTGGTCTGTTTTGACGTGCTTTGTAGCCTGTGTTAGTTTGTGCAAGAGTTGGTCGATGGTAGAGGAAGGTTGTGGGGATCAAGAAGACAAAGAAATTCTGTTTCATAATCTAAA
>BLKR01011419.1:0-32934 GCA_011170035.1 Teleogryllus occipitalis
ATGTCATCTGGCAAAGTGTTGTAAAATAATATACATGTATTGTATGTGAATTTTTTGTAATGAGCTGTTGATACTGTCACCTGATGAATCTGATTTCTACGTCGAGTGTTATAGTAATAGACTTCGGCATTTTCTGAAAATATATTCCCGCCCTTAAGCAAGTCATTTTTTACAAAAACCACTGATTCGTAAATAAAAAGACACGGTAATGGTAGAATTCTTAGATTAATGAAGATAGGCTTACAAGAATCACGTGGGTGGGATTTGGTTATTATTCGTATAATTCGTTTTTGTAATCTAAAAGTCTGGGAGCTATAAGATGTATTTCCCCAGAATATTATGCCATATCTTAGGCGGGAATGAACATTCGCGAAGTATACACAACGAGCAGTATGAAGGCTGACTGAATTTGCAAGAATTCTGAACGCGTAGCATAATGAACTTAATTTTGTGTTCAATTCATTTAAATGGACGTTCCATTTAAGGTTTGACTGAATTGAGAGTCCTAAAATTTTTGTTGCATTAACATGAGTCAATGGTACACTGTTCATTTTCAATGGAGCACAGAATTGTTTATTTGAAATGGAAAACTGCATTAAAACCGTTTTCTTTTCGTTTACTATTAATTTGTTATTTCGGAACCAATTTGAAACATCTGATATTGTACTATTTACGGTTTCTTTATTGCAAAGGATATTCGTATCATCCGCAAAGAGAACTGTTCTTCCGTTACGAATCGTCGAGGGTATATCGTTTACGTAAAGTAGGAACAGAATAGGGCCTAAAATCGATCCTTGAGGAACTCCACATGCAACGGGCAAAGAGTCGGAAAGGTGCGTACGTAATGTTCCATCATTCCGGTAAGGTATTTCAACTTTCTGAGATCGTTGTTTAAGGTACGAACATAACCAATCTAGAGCAATACCACGGATTCCATATGAAGGTAATTTTGAAAGTATAATGTCATGATCAATGATGTCAAAAGCTTTTGAGAGATCTAAAAATAATCCAATAGGTGCCTCGTTTTGATCTAATGATGAGGCGACATCTTTAAGAAAAGAAAATATAGCTGTTTCCGTTGATTTTTGATTTTCTAAATCCATGTTGGCAATCTGAATGCGCGTCGTGTTTAGTGAGAAAGGTTTCTATTCGTACGTAAAAAAAAAAAAAAAAAAAAATCTCCCTAATATTTTTGAAAAAACTGATAGAAGAGAAATGGGCCGATAATTTTGAATTTCATTTTTGTTGCCTTTTTTGAAGAGCGGCTTAATTTTAGCTGTTTTGAAAATATCTGGAAACGTTCCAGTGCATAAAGATGCATTAAATATGTGAGTTAACAGGTGTATAATGGCATACGCACAAGTCTTTAACAAAGAATCTGGGAATTCATCTAAACCGGACGAATATTTATTTTTTAGTTTACCGATTATTTTGAGAATTTCATAGGAAGAAGTTTCGGAAACGAACATTGTGTCTAAAATTTTGGGTGCACTGTCTGTTTTTGAATTTCGTGCCTGAAGACCCTTAGTGAGATCGGCAGCAATTCTCGAAAAGTATTGGTTAAAGAGACTAGCCACTGTTGCCGGATCGTTGACATTTATATCGTTATATTTTAAAACAACATTCTCTACGGGTTTTCTAGTTGATTTGGTAGTATTTTTTATTATATTCCACATTGATTTTGTTTTATTATTTGAGTTCAAAATATCCTGATCGTTTTTCATGATTTTTGCCTGCCTTATGACTTTTCGTAACAATGTTTTGTATTTTTAAAGTAGATAAGGAAATCTTGAGATACGTCATGACGTTTAGAAATGAAAGAAAGAATTCGCTTGTTTTTACAAGATGTCCTAATCCCTTGTGTTATCCAAGAATTGCTTTTCCGTGAAATATTTAATTTTCGTTTTTGAAGAGGAAAGCAAGTGTTAAAATGAATTGAAAGAGTTGAAAAAAAATAATTATATTTCTCGTTTGTATCAACAGTATTATAAACTGCTTCCCATGACTCCTGCATCAAGTAGTCTATGAATAATTTAATTTTACTTTTAGTAAACAATCTAGTCATACGTGTATTATTTATTGTGTCAGTGATCGCATTTCTTATAATGGTAAGAATTTGTGCTTCGTGGTCACTGTATCCTAAATCTTTTGTTTCAACTTCATATCGAGTAGTAGTTTTGTTAATTATAATTTGATCAATTGCCTTCATCGAATTTTGTGTGATTCGTGTAGGTACATTAATTGTAATGTCTAAATTGAAGGAATTAATTAAATTGAGAAACTTTTCTTTCTCGCAAGATTCGACCAGAAAATCAATGTTAAATTATGTTAATTTGTTTCGCGTATTTAAAACATAAATTTCCAGGTCATAACTGCCTCCTATTCATTTTATCACGAACCGCAACTGGGACAATATATTTTGCGAATACGTTCGTCGTGCAAATATAATGGATTGTGAGGTCTCCAGCGACTCTTAACAGATTGGAAGGGATACCATCCATGTATTCACGTGTGTGATTGTTACGCGTTCGGCGGCATTGCATCGCGTACCGACACACACACGCGATGACGCATGAGGTACATGCAATGTCATTAAAATATTTAAACTTACAAGTTAAGTAAACACACACACGCGATGATGCAAGAGGTACATGTAATGCCATTAAAATATTTAAACTCACAAGTCTCAATGATCCGCGATCATTGTGTAGAAATAAAGAATTTTAAACCCATTTTATTGCGCGATTGTTACGCGTTCGGTGACATTCCATCGCAATCCGACACACACACGTGATGATGCATGAGGTACATGTAATGCCATTAAAATATTTAAACTCACAAGTCTCAATGATTCGCGATCATTGTGTAGAAATAAAGAATTTTAAACCCATTTTATTGCACGATTGTTACGCGTTCGGTGACATTCCATCGCAATCCGACACACACACGCGATGATGCATGAGGTACATGTAATGTCATTAAAATATTTAAACTCACAAGTCTCAATGATTCGCGATCATTGTGTAGAAATAAAGAATTTTAAACCCATTTTATTGCACGATTGTTACGCGTTCGGTGACATTCCATCGCATTCTGACACACGCACGCGATGATGCATGAGGTACATGTAATGCCATTAAAATATTTAAACTCACAAGTCTCAATGATTCGCGATCATTGTGTAGAAATAAAGAATTTTAAACCCATTTTATTGCGCGATTGTTACGCGTTCGGTGACATTCCATCGCATTCTGACACACGCACGCGATGATGCATGAGGTACATGTAATGTCATTAAAATATTTAAACTCACAAGTCTCAATGATTCGCGATCATTGTGTAGAAATAAAGAATTTTAAACCCATTTTATTGCGCGATTGTTACGCGTTCGGTGACATTCCATCGCAATCCGACACACGCACGCGATGATGCATGAGGTACATGTAATGCCATTAAACTATTTAAACTCGCAAGTCTCAATGATCCTCGATCATTGTGTAGAAATAAAGAATTTTAAACCCATTTTATTGCGCGATTGTTACGCGTTCGGTGACATTCCATCGCAATCCGACACACGCACGCGATGATGCATGAGGTACATGTAATGCCATTAAACTATTTAAACTCGCAAGTCTCAATGATCCTCGATCATTGTGTAGAAATAAAGAATTTTAAACCCATTTTATTGCGCGATTGTTACGCGTTCGGTGACATTCCATCGCAATCCGACACACGCACGCGATGATGCATGAGGTACATGTAATGCCATTAAACTATTTAAACTCGCAAGTCTCAATGATCCTCGATCATTGTGTAGAAATAAAGAATTTTAAACCCATTTTATTGCGCGATTGTTACGCGTTCGGTGACATTCCATCGCAATCCGACACACGCACGCGATGATGCATGAGGTACATGCAATGTCATAAAAATATTTAAACTCACAAGTCTCAATGATCCTCGATCATTGTGAAGAAATAAAGAATTTCTAAACCCCACAACATGAAAAAAACATTTCGCAGATAGGAAAGTGAATAAAAAACACTTTAAACTCCTCCAATGTGCCACATCAGTACTAAAACGCATTGAAACTATTGAGTCATTACAATAAAAGCGTCACCGCTTCATACTTTCTTAGTGGCTTCATTCTTGGGCGACCAAAGTGCATGAAACACCGTAGAATGATTTTTTTTCTACAAGATATGGTCATTGCCTGGATTGTCATACTGAGACATGGGGAAAAATAAGATGTAAATAAATAAAATACTCCTACGTTTGCTTTGTAACTGACTCTGATGAACATTTCTTTAAATAATTTGTTATTCTCGTATCTTCCCGTAATATTACAGATAAACCGAAGGACACTTACAAGAATCTTCGTAGGTCTCATTTTCCATGAGCTCTCTGAATTTTCGAAAATTGCAAATGTTAGAAAAAAATGAGAAAGTGTGTGCTGTTGAATCCCCACTAGTTTATTTTAAGAAGGTGTTTTTTACGAAAAGTTATGAACGACAGACGGTCGCTAACAGACTCTGCTCGTTGATAAAACTTCCGTTATCGTCTCGCTTCAACCACGTATGTTAAACGTTTATTTGAACTTCAACCGCGGATGTTATTTGCTCAGTATCGTCCTCAGAACGTTAATAACACTATTTCATTCCGTTACTCCGGACTATCGATCCTCGCACGCAGGTCGAGATGCGGCGATCTGCGAGACGGCGTCGGTCGCGGTCTCGGCGATATCATTTAATTGTGCAATAATTGCGGCGTCGCGGCGAGATGAGTTTCCAGATTTTTAATGCGGCCGTCGTTTGTGATTCGTCCGCGCGCCGCTCCACCCGCGCTGGGAAATGAAGCGCGGATTCCCGGAACGCTTTCTGTTTGCTGTGTTGTGTTATCTGCGCAGGGCCCAACGTGGGGGAGCCAGCGCTATTTTAATTAGAGCGGCGCCGCTTCATAACCTATTTTCTCAAACGCTACACGCCACGCAGCAGGTTCGCCTCTCGTTAATTGTCTGGGCGCTCGCAGCTGCTGAATTTAATTGCCTTCGAAATTGCGAGAAGTCTTGTATCAACTTTGTGAAATTAAAACACTTGGTTGTACTTGACCAGTTTAATTGGCGCACATGTAGGTATCTGGTGGTCTTGTTGAGAAGCAAATTGTGTTTACAAATATCATGAAGTCTGACATACCTATTCAAATGTTCTCTAAACACCAATATGTCTCAATACGCTTGCGGATTTGTTGATGGAAATCTTTAAAAGTCACTTGATTAGGACAGTACTAAAACTTTTTTATTTAACTTACGATAGATCGCTGAATTACAGGCAAGTTGCCGTTTTCTTACTCAAATGGAAAAGAAACTCATCAGTATTAGCTAACTAGTTATAATTTATTATTATTAGTACTTATTTTTAACTATTTTTGTTGACTTTGGCACAATACGTTAATAAAGTCATCAACATTATCTGCCTGAATTAATTTTTTTTAATTTTTATTACGCCATTGTATAATTTTAAACAAAAATATTAAAAAAACTTTCTTCTCAGAATTTTGAAATGCACATGTGGACACCTATTAAGAAGTTATGGAACACATTATGAAGTTCCAATTGCATTACTTCACCATTTAAGGTGATAATTAGAAATATCTTAAGATTTGTACAGCGTGCCCATATGGGTACACTAGACAGATAAGCGTATTAGTTTCATTGAACAGAGCGAAAAATTTTGTACTTTTGAGTTTAGTTTTATTTTTCTAAAACAGGAAAGGAAGTAGTGTACTCCAAGTTTGCGAAAATATAATCAAACTATGTACAGCAATGCTTCATGCCGATCCGGTGGCGGTGATCGCTATGGCAGTAGTGTCGTGGCGATCTCGGACCGAAGGATCGCGGGTTCGAGTCCCGTCTCGGGCATGGTTGTATTTGTGATCGTCCTTTTACCCCTTATCATCACCATATCGTTTCATCTTCACAATTACCGTAACGTTAAACCCCAATAGTGGTGGCTAATGACCTAGATGTTGATGCGACCTTCAATAACAACAAAAAACAAAAAAACAATACTTCATGATGTCAAAAAAACTGATACACCTAAAAAGTTACTTCAGTTATGAAGTTACAACTTCACTAAGTTCCTTTGAAGCATATGGGACTCGCATCTAACGTTTTACCAACATCCAAGATGGTCGGGCTGAGCACGTGTCTAAATCTATTCCCCTTGACATGGAATTACACAATAATGAATAATATTAAACATATTTACTTTCAAAAAATTAATACATCATAGATACAATTTAGAGAAACATTGTTATGGAAATAAGAAAAAGTGTAATTTAAATCAATGTTTTATTTAAAAAACTCATTTGATTTCAAACAAACTATTTCTACCGTAGTTACTAAATTACATAATATTCTTAAAACATCCTATGCATAATATGTTGCTGTTTTGTGTATTTTCAACTATATGACATTAATATTATTTTTGAAGGTTTATGTCACATTATTTTATAACCTGCCTATTCCATATATGTCTCATTTTGTTGTATTAAACTTGTTATTTCTTTTTCCAGGTAAGTGTGTGCAAGGGAGTGGGGAGCTCTTTCGTGATTATTTAAATCGAAGTAACTTCTTACTACAAACTGTAAGTTTTCTGCTTTTAAATTTAATACTGCAGCACTTGTGTTGATTATGAGGAAGCCTTCTAGCATCATTGCAAAATTAACTTTCGAAGAACCAATAATGTCTTTCTTAATTGCTAGTGGAAATCCATGAAATTTTGATCCTTTTTAATACACTCATCGATCTTCTCGTTTAAAACTCGTTATCTTCACTCTCTATAACTCCACATTCATATGCTTGATCGCGAGAGACTTCAAAATTACGAGTGTTTTCGATCGCTTGTAACTAGTTCAGTAAAACCAGCTAATTAATAGATAAAAGGAAATAATGAACAAATTATTCTATTAATTCTAATATAATATTAGTATTTAGAATGTATACCGAAAAAACGTTAATAATATCAAGTGGTAATACTAATGAAGCTAATTGCCTTTAATTTAGGAAGTCACAAAATTTGGTCGAGTAGAAAGCTCAGAAGACTTACCAAATTAAAAAAAAATTACAGTTGTGTACAATAGTGAAAAGCAATTTATTAAAGTTGGAGATATCTCGTATTGAGAGTCACTTATAACGATAAGCAGACATGGATATTAAACAATACGGAACGATTAGTTTGCAACTTTAATCATAAGGATTATTATCTCATCTGTATACCAGACTACGACCAATATTTCAGGAATACAGAGCACTTGAAAAGTAAAATTGAAATGATAGCGCTTCTCTCGCTTGTGTATTCTAGCCTCTAGACCCAAATGATAGTACGAATTCAAGCAAGCGCATTGCAACTTACTCGAACTCGCGTTGTTAACTAACTACTAGAGTAATGTATAGTTCTGGGGCGGAACTCCGAAAATACGGACGCTCTCCGAAACGAGACGTCTCGTTAGCTTTGCTTAGAGGGAGGTTCACTTCTGAAAGTTTCGCATTTGTGTGTCATTGCACAGAGTTAATGTAACGACTTCCGCTATAATGAGCGCGACCTGGGCAAAGCATTGGCAAGTTGCCGCAATAAAGTTCGTAACGAATCAATCGGTTTCTGTTAAACTTTTAATAAGGAAAACAACTAGTTACCAATTTATGAAAGGAACTCTTATGAAAGATGTTAATTACGATAGGTCATTGCAACAGGAGTTGTTGATACAATTTAATAGAAACTCGACGCCTATTCACGGACGTTTGAAACTCGAACAAAGCTGCCCGGTTTGTGACGCTATATCTTTCTGTTGTTTCAGCCGCAGAACATCTACCATTATAGGTATCAAATATCTCGGCATAGATTTGAATCACTGTGGCATCGCAGTGGCAGTTGCGAGCATTCAGAGTCCATATCTCTTTTCCGAATCTATAATGCATCATTAGATAATATTTTACGGCAGATAAATAGGTGACAACGAGCACCCCCTCAACCCAGCGGACATTATGCGCCAGTAAACACGTTAATCAGCCAAGGTCGCCTGTATATTACCCCTCACCCAGCGCAGATTTACGAACATTATTACAGTTTGCTCGAATGCCGGCCCTAATGTGCGCAGCGTGTGTATTAGCCCAGCTAATGGGCTTACATACGTTTCGAATAGCGTCCTCTGGCGCGTATTTCTAGCACGTGCGATCAGATTACTCCGTCTATTAGCTTACTCTATGAGCGCGCGCTCGCCCGCTCGCCCGCTCGCCCGCCCAGCGCCAGCGAATGAAAGTTTGCGCTGTGCGTCGGGAGGGCGGGGACAGGCGGGCGGGGGCGGGCGAAGGCGGGTGGGGGCGGGCTGGGGAGGGCGGGGGCGGGCGGAGGCGGGCGGGTACGGGCGGAGGCGGGCGGGGGCGGGCGGGGGCGGGCGGGGGCGGGCGGCGTGGCGGGGCGGGCGGGGGCGGGCGGAGGCGGGCGGGGGCGGGGGGACGGGGGCGGGCGGCGCGGGCGGTGCGGGCGGTGCGGGCGGCGCGGGTGGCGCGGGCGGCGCGGGTGGGGGCGGGCGGGGGCGGGCGGCGCGGGCGGCGCGGGCGGTGCGGGCGGTGGCGGGCTGGGGCGGGCGGTGGCGGGCGGGCGGCGCGGGAGGCGCGGGCACCGGCTTCATTAAATTACTTCAGAACTCGCAATCACTTGTAGTGTTAAACGAGACGATAATTAGCAGGCATGCACACAATGCGTGCCGCCGACCCGGCTCGCGTAAAGCTCTGCGTCCTCATCGGCATTTCCGGTCGTTCGCGGCTGCCGTCCCAAAGGCACCCACCCCTGGGCGGGGTAATCAGCTGCCGGATTCAACGAACGTCATGGGTCCACGTCGCACCTAAAAAGTGATTATTTGTTACGAGATATCTATTCCCGACCTTTACCAATGAAAATAAATGTATTATAGAAAATTAAAACTATTAATTTTAATTTAAATATACAAACTGAATGAAAATTTAATTTTTGAAAACCTAATTGACTGAAAATCTAATTTTTGAGTTCAGGTACACATTAGTCGACATTGATGGAGGGGAATTTAAAAAACTCTTTTTAATAATATTTATCTTTAAAATAATATTAGAAAATTTTGTGAGCTTTTTTATCCCCCCTTATCCGCAATCACATCGGCACCACATAGAAAAATGCCATTTCCTCTTATCATAAACCTGATCTGTTTTCCCTCATTTATCCATCATTTTTTTTTCTCTTCGTTCGTACAATACATTTTTCCATTTTTGGACGATCATTTCCATCCAACCCGAGAACGGCGGCGAATTGCTCTAGTGGTGCACATCGGTCTTTCGCTGGGGGAACCCCCTCGGAGCTGCCCTCAATGGCGGCCGCCGCGCCGCTGCGTCGCCGGCGCGGCTCGAACAGTCGTGACCGGAATGGGGGTTGATCAACATCAAATGGAGCGCGGTTTTTGGTTTGTTTGCCGGGCGCACCGCCGCGCCACTCGCGCTCGCTGGTGGCTCACCTCTTCCGCGGTGGGAGGCGATGCGTGGGAATGACCAGGGCGCCACAGACGGAGCGCAGTGTGCACGCCCGGTCACGTGACGAGGCGGGAACGATCAGTGTTGCCACCTGTTTTACAACCTCGTTCAATGAATCCATGGCTGGACTGCAACAAGCTAACCAACGAGGACTGTTAAGTTGCGTTTAGGTTAAAACATTTCATTAGCCATTAAATTATCAATGTTTTAATGATTTTGTATTGTTTTATCCAAAACGTAATTTGGCAGTTCTGGACCGGGAGCGGAGGCTCAGTGTATCTACTGATGTCACTGCAGTGCCTCTGACAGGGAGGTCCTAATTTCGAGTTCCGACGGCGGCAGGATTTTCAACACTAGCTTTTCAGCTAGGTCGAATTCAGTCGCTGTCTGGAAGAGAATTCTAGCGGCCGGCTGCTCTGATCGGTATTTTTTCGTTGTTTCTCCGATCAACACCAGGCGAATGCCGGAGCAGTACCGTAACGAACGGGCTCCGTACCGCGTGCAATCTCTCCTGCATCTTCCTTGTCCTATCCTCACCCCTTACAAAACAACTAACATCCACTACACTACTACACATGCCGGTAGACCGGTCGGGGGCTTAAAACTGGTCCCGCCTGGAACTGTGGGAGATACCTGGATGGGAAAAACCCTGCTAGTCGACGGTAGGTCGGCGTCGATTCTCGCTCCCCCTCACGATGAAAAACATGCACTACACTTACGGGACTAATGAGCTCAGTAGTTGACACACCCGGAATCTCAATCAATCAATCAATCAATCATTAGACAGTCCTGTTAGTTCGTTTGTTTGGGAATATCTATATGGATCACGTGCGTATTTTCGTGAGATCTACCCGCAGATCAAATTTTTAAACAGCATTCTTTACTATCGTCAATTTTGTGGACTTACGTATTTTATTTGTAAGACTCATTAATGATATTGTACATCAGAAAACTTCATGTTAATGTTATTTTTAATAAAGTAATTTTTACACAATCATCCCAGCATTGAACATAATGATAATGTGAAACATGTCATCGCGATTATTGTATTAAATGAGACAAATGAAGTAACCCAGCTCTTTCATGTATGAGAAACGAAAGAAAAGCGGGATGAAGCATTCGTATTTCACAATTCATCGAACTCGGAGAGGAAAATTAAAAAAAATATTGGCATTCTCATTCAGTATTTGCCGCACCGCTAATCGAGCTCATTCGTGTACTACCTCTGTTTCATACACACTATGCATCGTTTATTGACTACTTCATGGAAATTCGTGTGTGGTTGGACCGCCTGCAGTCCCTCAACACATTCCCAACGAATTGTGAACACTAAACTCGAGCGACAAAGAGTGTGTCTTTAACACTCAGTTACGTACAATTCACCCCAAAATGATGTGAAAATTCCTTTCGGCAAGCATTGCTGTACTTGATACGATCCCTAAAGACTAATACGAAAAGTATTCAATAATTAAAGAGACAAATTGGTCTTGAGAAATAAATGTTAATTTTAACAAAACAGGAATTTTTCTACTTTTCAATATAATTCTCACCAACATTTATGCGCTTGTCCCAACTGGTTACTAGTTTTTTTTTATAACGGCTACAAAGAAGTCTTTATCTTGGTGTTTGTACCAATTTCTCACTTTTTTGACATCCTCGTTACCCTGGAACTTCTTTCCACGTACTGCCTCCTTCAGTGGACCAAACTAATGGAAATCAGATGGTGCTAAATTGCGGCTGTAAGAGGGATGAGGTAGTACCTCCCAACACATTTTGTCAATGGTTTCATGACTTTGTTGAAATGTGTAAGGGATGGCGTTGTTTTGGTGGAGAATCACAACTCTCCTCGGAGATCCACGAATTTTTTCTCTCATGACTGGCTTCACCTTGTTCAAAAGCATATCTGAGCAGTATTGGCAGTTTATTATACGTTTTATTCGAGATAATCACAAAAAATGCACCTACAGCGTCCCCAAACACAGTCGACACGACTTTTTTCCTGTTGATGTGCCCAGAACGTTGTTAGTCAGTCACTCAGACTCGACCACTTTTGAACTGTTCTACCCACTTGTAAACATTCTCGCTGTTCTTAAAACTTCTGCCATATACTTTAGTCATTCTAGAGTATACATTAGTTCGTTTGTCACCTTCAGCTAGTACAAAACGAATCACAGAACGTTATTCAACCATTGGGAAACTTTCAAGTGGACTCACCATCGTTCAACAAAATTTTAAGGTTATAAACTCAATGCTGATCCTCCAGATGGTCAGGGTTTATCCCAGTGCCAACGTAAAGTCCTAAAATTACCAAACTGTCCTACACACTGTTTTTTCTTCTGACCAAATTGTCTCTTTAATTATTGAATGACATACATAACTAGCTGTCCTCCTCGAACGGTGTTCTCTGCGAACTTTACTTGCTATATAGTTATTATCTATATGGTCTTTGAAGCGGTATTGTACTCAAGCGTTACAAATATTTCGAAAATCAGTATTTCCTACAAGAGATAATTTTACTAAATTTAAACATGCAATATTTTGCATGTTTTATTATTATAACAAGCAACTTTTGCAATTTTCTTCTTTTGTATAGATAAACATTACAGATAAAACCAAGAAAAGAAGAGAAGGAAATATTAAAACAGGAGAAAATAATTTTACATTAAATATTATTTAAGTGATCAAGAATACAAAAATGAATGAAAATTTCGTGAATTGTGAGAATGTGCACATGCACGAGAATATTATGGTGATAAAATACAAAATAAATTAGATAATCATTGCACTCTCTAAAATTAGCATGTCATTGTAGTGATTTCGTTCTATTCTCGTTTACATATATTTAATTAACTTGTCAATCTATCAGAACTGCCAGATATTCGTTATGTACACATTTATCATTATCGAAATCAACTTGACATTTAATAATTATTATGCCCTTCGATTCATCCTTTTTTATAATACTTCACTCTAAAATTTAAATATTAACTACGTGAACAATTTTCTAATTACATTATCACAGAGATTTTCATAATTTGAAGGTGTGTTTACACGCAATGATCTGATGAAAAATGAAATAACTGAATGGACTAGTCACTTTTATAAACAAGCATTCTATTCAATATTTTGTTCTGGAAGAGAAGATGAAACAAAATAAGCGGAGAAAGTGTCTCCAGATTGGTGATTGACATCAATATGGAAGGGATTTTACAGTGGAGAGCAGAATATCACATATCCATCTTTTTTAGTGCTAAGAAGAACACTGTAATCCCACTGGAATGGAACTTAGAGCCCGATAATTATTTAAATGCCCTATGACTTCACATTCAATTAAAAAAGAACGATTTGCAACTGATGGAACATGTTTGTATAATGTTACACTTCAAACAACCCAAGTTTGAAAACCCTCTCCAAAGAGTGGTAGGCTTTCAGTCACACGCCTCACGTGTTTCCTCGGAACTCCGCGAGCACGCCCCAAGCGGTGGGGAGCCGAAATTCCCGCAAAGACCTCGTCGCCCCCCATCCCGCATGCTCCCGCATCCACTCACACTCGAATGCTGATACATTATACAAGACGCCCCGGTCTGAGCCAGGGCTCCTCCAGTTGCCTGACGCCCGCCCGCCCGCCCGCCCGCCCGCCCGCCCGCCCGCCCGCCCGCCCGCCCGCCCGGTCGCCCGCCCGCCCACCCGAACGCCCGCCCACCCACCCACCCGAACGTCCGCCCACCACCCACCCACCACCCGAACGCCCGCCCGCCCACCCACCCATCCGAACACCCGTCCGCCCACCCACCCACCCGAACGCCCGCCCACCCACCCACCCGAACGCCCGCCCGCCCGCCCACCCATCCACTCCATCCGAACACCCGCCTGCCTCATCCACCCACCCGAACGCTCGCCCACCCACCCACCCGAGCGGCCGCCCGCCCACCCACCCATCCGAACACCCGCCCGCGCCGTCAGAGGCGACGCGGGTTGCGGAACCCGAGAGCTCCCCCTGTCTCTGGAGACACGTGCTCCCACGTGCCCCCGCGTGGCGCACGTGCGCGTGGCGAGTGCGTGCGCGTAATCCGCCCAGGAGGCAGCGCCTCAGCGCGCGCGAGTCACCCGGCGCCCGCAGGGGCTTCCCCGACGCGAAATGCGACCTCAGGCGCTCATGACGCACGCGACACGCCCCCGGCTGACATGGCTCGGCAACCACTGGTGTCTCTGACCGGCAAGCTCTAGGGTTTCACACTCGACGGTGTCGGACTTTCAACAGATTGATTGATTGTTAGTGATTCCAGGCGCGTCAACTACTATGGACACTAGACCCGTAAGTATAGTGCATGTCTTTCATCGTGATCTTCCCCCACTCGATGGAGAGATCCGGCGCCAACCTACCATCGGATAGCGTGTTTTTTCTCAACGAGGTATCTCCCGCCTCAGTCAGGACGAGCTGTAAGCACCCGACCGGTCTCCCGGAATATGTGGTAGTGTAGTGCATATTAGTGTGTGTGTGTGTGTGTGTGTGTGTGTGTGTGTGTGTGTGTGTGTGTGTGAGTGTAAGGGGAGAGGATAGGACAAGGAAGTGGAAGGAAAGATCGCGCGCGGTCCGTGGCCCGTTTGTTAGGGTACTGCTCCAGCATTCGCCTGGTGTTGATCGGAGAAACCACGGAAAAACTACCAATCAGAGCAGCCGGCCGCTAGAATTCTCCTCCAGACAACGACTGAATTCGACCTAGCTGACAAGCTATTGTCAAAAATCCTGCCCCCGTCGGGACTCGAAACTAGGGCCTCCCGGTCAGAGGGATTTCAGAGACACCAGTTGATGCCCTGAGACATCTCTCACTGTAATTTCCTACAGGCATTTGTTAAAACTTGTCAAAACTTCTGGTAGGTCAAAATCAACTGCACACTCACGAATTTTAACGACCCGCTGTTCTGATCGATAGTTTTTCATGGTTTCTCCGATTAACACAAGTTGAAGTCTGAAGCAGCGCCGTAACAAATGGACCCATGACGAGTGGCAATTCAAAAGCTTAGAATCTTTCCCGAATGGGAGGGCAGACACTTCGTGAACTGGCGTGTAGGTCGGCGCCGTCCTCGCGTTCAAATGGACGAGGATCATCGCCACATCCCAGGATATAATACGCACTACAATTTGGGGAATAACTACATGATCTGTCGACGCGCCCTGGAACACAAAATAATCAAAGATACACCCCCTGACTATTCTGCGACCTAAGTACAGTGTGTGTCTGAAAAACTTGAAGTGAAGAGAATCCTGAGACTGGAAGCACTGACAATATTGATGAGAGAGTGAAGATTCATTCAATTCAATTTCTGTGGAAAAGTCAAAGATTAATGAAGATTTAGAAATAAGAAAATATTTTACATGGCTGTGAAATTATTGGAAACTATTATATGTTCTGTGTTTTCTTTACATCAATATACCATAGCCTAAAATGTATGTTAATTTAATAACATTCGTCTAGAGTCCGCCGTTTTGCAACTCGTATTTATGATAACAGGCTCTATTCACCGTTTCTTCCCCAACTATTTCATGAAGATGATTTTCAGATCCCATGGTTCTTATTTCAGTAAACGAATTATTGTCTTTTTAAAAACCTATGCATGAAGGACAGAATGCATCGAAAACTATTTGTATCATTAAATTAGGAAAAAATTAAATTCAACTAACTCATTACGACATTCACTCTCCGGCTCCCTGTCTCTTTTACACCCTTGCACTACATTTTGTAAATGCTTGGCGTCTATCAATATCTTGTTTCTAGAGACAATTAATGCATCTAGAGCATTCTTACTAGAATTATACAATAAAAAAGCTTGTTTTTATTTTAGAGAGATTACTTTTATGACTACTCTTTCCTGCCATGAAATAAAACGGGTAAATGGCAAATGAAACGTCTGAAAAGTAAATAGTGAGTCTTTAGGGAACCATACAAGCAGTTATTTTCATTTAAACTTTTTCAATACAATTCAAAATATTAATATTTGAAATATCCGGAAATATATATATAGTTGACAAATATATTAGAGCACATTGCACAAGTTTACCGAGATTGAGAAATCTATTCCCTCTGCAAGCAATAAAGTTCCATTTCCAATATTTCATTTTCAATATTGTCGGAAAAACAAGATGAATTCCAAAGAGAAGATATCATGCTCATTTAGATAGTGGTGTATTATAACCCAGCGTTTGTAATTTATGTGCATGTTTAACTTTATGACTCAGGTGACCAAAAACCTCGGCTACATTTTTACCCCCATTTTCTCAATCCAAACATCCACGTACACCGTGAATTGTAAATGATGAAATGGGCGTACTAATAAATATAAATATAACAAATTTAATAAATTTAGTAGTGATAAAACCTTTACGCCTGGATGTAACAATGGTGGAATAATAAACAGAGGAAACGAGATAATTCCGAGAAAATATTTGGCAAATTACTTTCGGCTTCCAACCCTTTTAGCCAGTACAGCCTGTAATCAATATTATCACTCTTCTTTCACCAGTTATTTTATCTTTTATCCTTCCTAATCACCCGGGGTAACAGAATGAGAACCCCTCAACTTAGAGGTTCACCCATTGGCTCCGTCAACTGTCCCAAACACCCCCAGGTACTAGTGCGACCACCGATTGTTCCGTCAAATATTTCGCTCTCAGACATTTTCTGCCTACCCATGTTAGCACTCACCCGATCAGTGGTTTGCTCACAGGCCCCGCCCATTCACATGAGCATCCCGTGAACGTGCGTGACCAAGAAAAAAATTTGCCATCTTTACATCTTTGGTTACTTGAAAGCACTCTGCGAGCACCCAGCCATACATAGGTTCGCTAACAGGCTCCGCTTAGTCATCCAAACAGTTTGGTTGCCACCCACACATATTTCGACTTGTACCATTCCCTGTCCATCTGAGGTACGAGTGCAAACGCTCAATTACCTAACGGTTAGATATTGGCTCCCTCCACTCTTCCAAACATCCCATGTGTCAGTGTGACCACTCTCTCGTCCATCAAGTAACCGGGAGCGGTAGCTCAGTGCATCAACTGATGTCACCGCAGCGCCTCTGACCGGGAGGTCCTAGGTTCGAGTCCTGACGGCGGCAGGATTTTCGACACTCGCTTTTCAGCTAGGTCGAATTCAGTCGCTGTCTGGAGAAGAATTTTAGCGGCCGCCGGCTCTGATCGGTAGTTTTCCGTTGTTTCTCCGATCAACACCAGGCGAATGCTGGAGCAGTACCCTCCCAAACGGGCAACGGACCGCGCACAATCTTTCCTTCCTCTTCCTTGTCCTATCCTCTCCCTTTACACACACACTTACACTAACATGCACTACACTACCACGTATTCCGAGAGACCGGTCGGGAGCTTAGAGCTTGTCTCGGCTGGGACGGTGGGAGAGTCCTGGGTAGGGGGAAACCCCACTAACCGACGGTAGGTCGGCGCCGGATCTCGTCATTCAGCGGGGGAAGATTACAGCCGTCTCCCGAGAAAAAATGTGCACTACACTAACGGGACTAATGACCAAAGCAGTTGACGTGCTCGGAAACACGAAAAAATCAATCAATCCATCAAGTATTCTCGCCCTCTGACCTTTCTGGTTAACCTGGGGTACCAGAGCGAGAACTAATGGTTTGCCCACTGACCCCACCCATTCACCCCAACACCCCATGTGTAAATGCACTCGTTCGTCAGATACTTCGCCCTTTGGGGCTTCGCTCTTCCCTTGGGGTACCGGAGCGAGAGCCCACTCACACAATAGTTCGCCCACGGGCCCCGCCCACTTCTCCTCCCCCTGGGCGCGCCAGCGGGCAGCGCGTCGGGTGTCGCTGTGGCCGCGGTGTCCCGCGGCGCCCCGGGCGAAATTAAAAGGGGAACCGTCGCCCGCCGCTTTAATCACGTTAATGGGGAAAGTTAATGAATGTGATTTGGTCGCGGGAATCCGAGAGGCACTTGCTCATTCGGCAGGTTGCGGGTCCGCATTCTGTGCGGCCGGCTGTCCGGGTCACGCCCCCTTCCATCCAAGTCCACCAGGACAGATACTAATGGTGTCTGTGCCCCAAATGTTTAGCAGGATTTGCTTTGTTTGCCAACAGCGTTGTTGAGTTTTTCTTCATCATTCATTTTACAAGTTATTTTGTATTTTATAAATATATATATCTATATATATAAAAGAAAGTCGTGTTAGTTACACTATTTATAACTCAAGAGCGGCTGTACCGATTTGGCTGAAAGTTGGTGAGCAGGAAGCTTAGGGGCAGGAGACGGACATAGGATACTATTTATCCCGTTCGACAGCGTTCCTGTGTGAGAACGCACGTTTTTGCACGTTTTCGCGTGATTTTGCATGTTAGCGGTCATTGTTGCCTGTTGTAACCTGCGCCTGATAATAAAACAAAAAATGTCGTGTATCACAAGGTACTTAACTGAAGAGTGCAACCTATGCACCAAAATACAGGAACAATAATGAATGATTAATCTACTTTTTTTTTTATTTGTATTTTCTAATAAACAATTTAACTTTAAAAAAAATCCACAATCTGCTTATTTATTGCCTTTAACAGCCGGTCCCTATGATTACAGCTTTGTATTTCTCTCTTAAACAAAAATCAATTCCAAAAAAACGCTCTGCTACGTAATAGATTTTTTAATTATCTATTTAGTATCAATTTTTTTTGAAATTCTTCTTTGTTTGAGAGAAAAACACAAATCTGCAATTGCTTTTTTATCACGAGTGCAACAAGGATAGTACAGTTTCTGACAGTGAGTAACACGCGAGAAAAAGATGGGACCGGCTGTTAAGGCGGAACAGAGTTCGCCGGGTCAGCTAGTATATATATATATATATATATATATATATATATATATATATATATATATATATATATATATTTCTTTGTGAACCATATACCATAGCTCATTGCTACTTTTCAAAATATTGAGAACGTTTCCGGACTTTCCGGAAAAGAATGACAACAAACATTTGGTGTGTGCTAGGGTCTCTTAACCCACATTCAATATTAATATAAACCGCAAAAATTTTAGAATGGATGGCATATTTATAACACATACTGTAAGAATGTAAGAAATAATTAATATGTTAAAAGAAATAATGAACGTAAAAAATGAGAAAAATGTAAGAGTAGAATGTAAAAAATAATGAATGATGAGTTGAAGATAATGTAGACACCACTCAGGTAACCTAATTATCAATTTAGGTTCTCGACTTCTGAGTACTAGGCCGAGTAGGTAATATTATGCTGAGAGTTAAAGCGGGCAGAAAGTATCAACGGATGTCATTGCAGTGCCTCTGACAGAGAGGTCCTGGAATTCGAGTCCCGACGGTGGCACGATTTTTCACATTAGCTTGTCAGTCCAATTCAGTCGCTGCGCTTTCTGGAGGAGAATTCTAGCGGACACATGCTCTGATCGGTAGTTTTCCGTAGTTTTCCGATCAGGCGAATTCCGGGGCAACACCCTAACAAGCAGGCCATAGATCGTGCGTGATCTTTCCCTCCCCTTCCTTATCCTCACCCCTTACATACCCTTACTCTCACTTGCACTACACTACCACACATGGGTGGAGAACGGTCGGGAGCATAGAGGTCCCGGCTAGGGCAGTGGTAGATGGTGGTAGATCTCTGGCTTGGGGAAAATCCCGCTAGCGGACAGGTAGGTCAGCGCCGGCTCTAGCAAGGAAAGAACATCGCCTCCTTCCGAGCAAAAATGCACTACACTTACGGGAATAATGACATTTAGCTGTTGACGCGCCTCGAATCAATCGGGCCAACCAATCTGAGAATTAAGCCTCATTCGTTTGGTGACAAATCTTGAAGATTCACCAATTGGATGATTCATTGAAACAAAATAAATTGCTTTCCTTATGATTCCTTAAAATTCATTTTGTGGAATTAAATTTTAATATTGATATTATAGTGCAAATCATCCATACATTTCAACATTATCTTATCATTTCATTTTTCATTGAAAAATGGTTAACATCTCCTAGGGTACATTCTCGAAAATTTGTCAGTGTGGTACACAATACGTAAATGACCATAAGGAGGATAGATGCACATTGAAATAGATATTGTAATATTGTATTATTTAAACGAAAATAACAGTATTTTTGCTTTCTTCTCTGACAATGGTCTACTATAAATAACAATTATCTGTATTTCATTGAGATTCAAGCATAACCTTGCCAATCGCCTTGCGCAATCCGATTGCCCATTATTTTCATAGGTAATAGATTCTCTTGTGGTCTTGAATAAAATTACGGTTGTATCGGTAGTGCTGAATTACAGAAAATGAAGAGATGATTATAAAGATAAGTAACCGAGCAAAACACATCCGAATTGGGACGACAACCTTCGGATAGAGGCAATTGACAGGCTCTCACCCTAGCAATCTTAGTTACCCTCGTAGGCTGTACATCTATATCACAGTCATCAATTACTAGTAATTCTTATCTATTTACTGTGTAATATGTGTTCATAAGCCAACAAACAATCATATTTTGCCGACTAAACCAAACCTAAACCAACAAATCGCGTTTTAGATTCATGCACATAATTTTAATTTTTATGGCTAATTTGCTAGACCCATCAACACGGTGTTGTGACCCTCTGTAGTGGCATTATTGTCAACATCCGCCGTGAGATAACCAACACCCGACTTAGAGAGTCCGTCTGCTACTTACTTCGTCACCCGCCGCCGTCAGAAACCGATCTCACGTCCCCAGACCTCCACATATGGGACAAACAACTGCTCGCCACGACCGACCGCCGTGCCGTCTCTCCCCTTCTCCCAGTCGCCCGGGTCAACCGAGAGCGGTAGCTCAGTGCATCAACTGATGTCACTGAAGGGCCTCCTAGGTTCGAGTCCTGACGGCGACAGGATTTTCGACTAGCTTTTCAGCTTTTCAGATTTTCGACTAGCTTTTCTCCTATTTTCTCCCCTTACACACAGACATTTACACGAACATGCACTACACTACCACATATTCCGGGAGACCGGTCGGGAGCTTAGAGCTTGTCCCGTCTGCGGCGGTGCCCCACTGGTGGGAGAGTCTTGGTTAGGGGGAACCGCGAAAGCCGGCGGTAGGTCCAGCAAGGGATGATCACCGCCATTTCTTGAGGAAAAAACATGCACTACACTTACGGGACTAATGACCTGATCTGTTGACGCGCCCGGAACCACTAACGAACCAAACCAGTCACCCTCACCACCCGCACTCGCTGCGCATCCCCGCCGACGCCCGTCTCCTGCAAACCCCGCGCGCTCCACTCGCACCAGTCATCGCCACCCCCCCCCGCGCGTGGCTGGTGCACCGCTGCGCCCGGGGCGAGACATCGACCGCCCGCCCACCACACGCGGAATGGCGGGCTGACGGCGCGCGTCAACTTGGCCTTTGGCGGTGGACGCCGGCGCTCACTCCCCCTCATCCCCCTTCCCCTTCCCCCAATGCCCCGCCCTTTCCCTCGCCCCTCCCTCCACCCACCGCACCACTCCACCCGCCAAACTCTCCCCGTCCACAGAGACCCGCCCTTTCCCTCGCCCCTCCCTCCACCCACCGCGCCACTCCACCCGCCAACACCCTCCCCTCCCCGTCCACAGAGACCCGCACTTTCACTCGCCATGCCCCTCCCATCCCCGCCATTCTGGCAGGCGTGCTCTTCCCCTCCCCCGTTCCCTTCATCGCCTCCCCTCTGTACCACGACCCTCTCCCTCATACCTCCACCCCCTCCCACTAATTCTCTCGCCCCTGCCACGCCGTACTCTGTGCGGCTGCGCAAACATTTTTAATATTAAAATGTTGGACATGTTTATGTTATTCTTAGAACATTGATTTTCTGTGAAATAGTTTACGCAACGCAAGAACATTGTGCTTCCGTAGTGAAAAGTTATTATAAGGCAAGGGGGCTTTGGGGAAGAGATCACCAAAGCAACATTTTTTGACGCATGAACTGCAGCGAGAGCAATTGTTTTATAAACATTTCTCAAAACTAATAGATATTTAGGTAAATTTACATCTAAATTTGCTTTTGAGGGTGATATGTTTGTAATAGAACATCAAAATATGAGTGGTCAATAGTTAAAAAGATATTTATTTAATTTTATTAAAAAAATATTTGAAAATATGCGTTTGTGATACAACTTTTATCGGAAGAATTCAAGAGTACCCAAATTACTCGAAATAATTTCTGAAACATTAAAGCAAAGTTAAGTTATAGCAAAGTGATTTTAAACAAGTTAAATAATAAACGGAAGTGTGTGTATTTCATACACTGGAAAAGCAGCCTGTGGAATTCTACTGCGGTCCCTCTCTCTGCCTTGATGCTGCCTTTCCATGCACCACGAGCCACCTCTTCCCTCCATGTCCACCCTCCACCGTCAAGACTTGCCCCTCCCCCGCCTAGTCTTGCCCTCCCCCACCAAGTACCCCCCCCCCGTACTTTGGCCCTCTCCCATGCTTTGTCCCTCGCCCGCGTTGAGCCTTACCCCTTCCACTTCATGCCCAGCCCATTTCCCCCAAGCCTGTCCCCTCCCCTGCCAAGCCATGCCCCTTCCGCTCCATGCGCTGCCCATTCTCGCGAAGCCTCTCCCCTCACCTGCCAAGCCTTGCCCCTTCCGCTCCATGCCCTGCACATTCCCCACCTAACCTTGCCCCCCGCGCCGAGCCTTGCCTCTTCCGCGCCATACCTGCCCACCCACGGCCTAACCTTGCCCTCCCCTTCCAAGCCTTACTCCTTCTGCCCCATGCCCTGCTCATTCCCCGCCAAGGTTTGCCCTTTCTCCGCCAAGCCTTTCCCCGCCCTCGCCGAGCCTTGCCCATTCCGCTCCATGCACTGCCCATTTCCGCCAAGCCTTGCCTTACCCCCGCCAAGCCTTGCTCCTCCCCCGCCAAGCCTTGCTCCTCCCCCGCCAAGCCTTGCCCCTTTCGCTCCATACCCTCCCCATTTCCCGCCAAGCCTAGCCCCTCCCCCGCCAAGCCTTTCCTCTTCCACTCCATCCAGTGCCCATTTCCGCCAAGCCTTGCCCCTCCCCCGCCAAGCCTTGTCCCTTCCGCACCACGCCCGTTCATTTCCCGCCATGCCCCGCTCCTCCTCGACCATCGCTCCCACCCTCGCGGCTGATTTTAGGGCGGCTCAGGGCAACCCGCATCGCATCGCTTCGTCGGGACACTGCGGTCTGCTCGCCGGGGCCCACTCCCGCTCCTAGTCCGGCGACTAGTCCGAGTTGGCCCGGTACATGCCTCCGCATTCGGCGGCTCTTGTCGCGTGCCGCTCAATTGCCTCCGTCCCATTGGGCCGCGGAACTCCAAACCAATAACGCGACTCGCAATATTGAGCGTTGTCCTCCCAAAACATTCATTAACATTCGAGTAAAATAAATTCTTAACAATAAATAATTATAATAAATAAGTTGTTCTGGATGTAGCCGTGCGTACATTTATCACTTTTTAAATAATTTCTTTTAAAGAGAAAATGGGTTCATACTGAAACACTGCATCCTACTTCTTTTACAATCTGTGCCACGGAGTGTGATTCCACAAATTTACTAAATCGTTCAAACAGGACTCATTTGTACGATTACGTGTAACAAGTGCCTAACAATCTTGTGTCTTTATGTCCTCAAACAAACAGGGCATAGTACGCATCGTTTACGAGTTATGCTCGATTTTATGGGGTGGAGCGTTGTAACGGGTAATGGGATTTGCATTTTCACATGTTTTTCATATAATATTCTAAGTTTTTATTTTCTCACCATCCTTCTTAAGAGAAAGTATTGTAATCGTGTGCAAGAAATTGCCGATTTTTCGATTGAAAATCCCTTATTGTCGAGCCCTTGTAACGGAACAGTGGATATATCTTCTTCTTACATGTAATAAATTGTTTCATCTATCACGGTGTGTAGTCAGAACCCATGTTTTGTGCGTTTTTGTTATTAAAATATCCATTGACAGGAAAATGTCTGTCGTCTCTTTCTCTCTCTGCCTGTCCGTCTATCTGTGGTCATTGCTAACGCACACCAATTTTCCAAAATTTGTATCCCCCGTTCTCAACGCCCTGTCCAGATATTTTGATTTTGGTTGGAACTTTACATTAACCCTCAACATTTTCATTTTGTTCATGTCTCCAATTTGTTAATTAAACTTTGTGCTCGGATAGCGTAAATACTCTGAAAAGAATTGCGCAGATTCAATTTTGTTGAATTCTCTGATATTTTGAAAATCGGAAGAGTTTATTCTTTTTAATTTCGTTGAACTCTTTGAAATTTAGAAAGATTTTGAAATTAAGGAAGTATTTTGTTCTCTTGTTGCCGTACTATTATTTTCGTCTTAAAAATGTTTAATCTAGGGATAGCAGTAGGGTAATTTCTTTTCCAGCAGTAGCACACATACAGGGGGTTGTGTTGGTGATTTCTTATAATTTGCACAAACAGTCTCCATTCCTTAGCATATTATATATATATGTAAGGATGTCTCATAGAAATGTCTTTTTCACTGTCTAGAGGGAATATACGAGAAATGAAAATGGAAAACATTGATCAAGCAATGTTCTTAATTTTCAAGTTTTCACACTACACCAACTCTTAAATATCTCATTTGAAACCCGATAACTGAGCAAAGTAATTACTTCAACAACGTAGTAAAATTACGTTCAAAATGAGAAGTAATATATACATTTGCTCCTAAACAAACAAGTTGAAAAATAATTTACATTATTAAAAACTATTAGGAATTTTCAGAATATGTCACCAATACTGCAACAAGAAAATTAAAATACGCATTACGCGCGTGGAATAAACAATGTTATTGAAACTATTGAGAACATATTACGCCGTATAATAAACAGCAGAACAGTGAGAGATTTAAAATTAATTTCGATGAAACATACCTTTGCGGTTCGAAAAAGAAATAATAGCGTGTCCAGTACTTCAATCAAATAGAACTGCTAGTATTTTTAAAACACAATTGACTGATAAATGATTGATGCCAGGCATACATTCACTGAATATATTATTACCATATTCATTATTGAATGAAAATAAATCAGTATTCGAACAACATAAACGTACAGTACAGTTCAAATTGCGTGCTTTTGTCGGTATGAAAATTCACTGAAAAAACTGTGAGGGAATACGTACTCTTCATAATGCCTGTTCAACAAAAATGTGAAATGTCTTGTAAAAAATATTGAATACAAAATAAGAATGAAATTACTAAAGTCTCTCTGGAAATGATGCGATAAAGGAGCCTTTTTTGCTGCAAACTTCAGAAAAAAAGATAGGTGGTACTGGTATTTTCTGCAAATCTTTCTCCTCAAATGTCTGAGCCACTTGCCATCGATTAGAGTGTTACATCCCAAACACGACACCATTTCGCAATCCAATGAGCCCATCGAACTGGGAGCGATCCTGTGTCACTAAATGTATTAGCGACAGATCTGCAAACGAGGAATTTATTGCCGCGAGTGACCCGCTGACGCGGCGCGGCGCGACGCGCTCGTACAGCGTGCGGCGGGGGCGGCCGCTTTCCGCCATTTCCCCGTCGAGGTAAGCTAAAAATTTCCAAGCGCACTGCGCCGACACAGCGGCTGCCTGGGGCATGCTCTCGCCCCACGCCCATTCCCCGGGACGCCCCACCTCCCGCTAAGCGCTAGTGTCGACCCGCGCCCGCCGCCTCCGCCTCCGCCTCCGACCCAACTTCGGGTCTCCCGCCGCCGCCGCCGCCGCCCTCGCCTCCGCCCCCGCCCCCGCCTGCATCCACCTCCACCACAGCCACCGTCCCAGTCCCAGTCCCTGTTCCCATTCCCTTCCCCACCCCCGTCCTCCCCGCCATCGCCACCGCCCCCCTTCCCGCCCCACCCCGTCTCCATCTCCGCCACCACCACTACCACCGCCTCCGCCCCGGCCCCGCCTACCTCCATCGTCGCCGTCCCGTTCCCATCCCCGTCTCCGCCACCACTACCGCCATCACCACCAGCGCCGCCTCCGCCGCCATCGCCCCCTCTAGCACCATCGCCAACCCTATTTTCTCCGCAACCATCGTCACCACCATTTCGCCGCGCTAAAGCCAACGCTCCCTCCCTTGTGATCCCTTCCACCACCACGCTCCCTGTCGCAGCCACCTCCGCCCCCGTTATTGTTTCTGCCCCGCTCCCGAGCTCAACGCCATGGCCACCACCGTGCCTGCCCAGCGCCTTCCAGCGACGGACGCGTGCCTCCCCTGCACCGCTCGCTGCCCGAGACTCACTGCTGCTCTCTCCTGCGCTTCCGACGCCGTCTACGCACCTGCGTTTGCCATGGCGCCATTTTTCTACTCCTTGCCCCTGCACTTCCCTCCTACCTCTCCCCCTAACACAACCCCTCGACCTTTCCCATCTTCTTCCCACCCCCGACCCAGCTATTCTTCCACCTTCCCTTGCAGCCTCACACTTGCTCCTCGCTGTGCGCCTGGCCCCAGCCCCACCCCACCCTGCTCCGCCCCGCCCCATCCCGCCCCACCCCGCGCCACCCCACCCCACCCCGCGCGCCACCCCCACCCCACCCCACCCCTGCGCCCCCACCCTGCCCCCACCCCGCCCCTACCCTGCCCCTACCCCGCTCTACACTGCCCCTACCCTGCCCCTACCCCTGCCCCTTTACCCCTGCCCCTACCCCGCCCCTACCCCGCCCCTACCCCGCCCCTCTCCAACTCGACCCGCTCCGCGCCACCATGAATTTTCCCCCTACCCGCCCTTTCCCTCTTCCGCAAGCGCCCTGCATCCGCCCCTGCCCCTCCGGGTCACACCTTCGCGCCGCGGCCCGCACCGCGCTTCCCCCACTCCCACCAGCCCAGCGCCGCGCAGTTGTTTATTTCGAGTTGTTTTCCGCGCCGAGGCCGCCAGAGACGGCAGATTCGTAACAGGCGGTGCGCACCGCCGCCCGCCCGGCAGCCGCTCCCAGCGCGCAGTGGGGCCAACTGCACAGACCCCAGAGCAAAAGCCCAGCCTCTAACGCTAATCTATTGCACTAATTTCGAATATACGCGTGAGAGGTGTCAGTTGTTTTGTTGTATACCCAGGAACTCGGAAAAAATCCAACAGCAATGAAACAATTTTAATTTTGTTCGAGAAATGCAAATATTTCATTATTATAATCCGCAATTTCTTATACCTGTTACGACTACATTCTCATATCCGTGCATTACTGCATGCGATGTAACGGAACGTTACGTCATTGCCTGTCGTCATTGCGACGAGGATAAAATAAGCTTAATATTACGTGTTCCGTTTCAGAGCAGCAAAATGTTCTTGCTTCAGAATCTCATTTGACTCACAATATTTTTTTCGCAAAAGTTTACATGCTCTCTGGTGTATATCAAATAAACAAATTCACAGAGAACGTAACCATGATTTTTTTCAAATTCTTTATATTTAACTTCACAAAAAAATACTATAAAACATCAACTTCACGTATTTTTCAAAACCTTTCACTACGTCAAAACGATGTTCCTCATCCTCGAATGTGATCACGTTTTCCGAGACATTTTTTGTCCGCCATAAATTAAAACTTACTTTATTCATATTTTTGGTTTTCATAATTATTTTTCCATTATGTAATTAAAGTTAGTGATAGAACTTTAATAAATTATCAGTTACTATTTACCTGTCCATAAATTGCTGGCATCTTCCCTCTACGTTATGTAGTATTGAAATATTCAACTCCCAGAAAAATTATAATGCAATTGAATAGATAGCAAATAAGTATTTAAAAAAAGACCTCATTTTCCACTCACTCGTTAGAAGCATTTTTGATGCTCCTCGTCCCTAGATTTTTAATATTTTCGAAATTTTCAAAAAAATGGCACCATCGTTTTTTTATTAAATTGCTAATCTGAAGAACGTTTAGGAGAATTGCGTAGGTCGCATGTTGAATGAAAACCCTGATACTTCGAAAATTGAAAAAATCAATAGTTTTTCGGCGTCTACCAACAACTACAGTTATGAAGATAATTTTTTTCTTAATGAAATCTGTTCATCAAAAAGAGATTGTCAAATAAGGTCATGTTGAATTGTTTCAAAAATGTGAGTATTTCCTTGAGTAATTGGGGGTCAAACATATATGCCCACTCTTTATATCCTGCGCTTCGTGAACGTAATTTTAGTCGTGTTTTGAACCATTTGGATACCGCATTTGTGAATCATTTCATATTTCTTTGTTCGTTTCTTCTTCAAGCTTTTGTTATAAGTTTTAAAATTAATCTTTAGAAATTCTTTAAAACTCATTTTAAATTGCGAAGTTTAATTGAGAGAAATGTGAAAACGAATAGATAATTTCGCTTTGATGAATATGATGTAGAAATGAAAATAATGCATGTAAAAACCGAGTAATTTTGATGAACATAAAAATATTATCTTTTCTATTCATTTTCCTTTTCTTGCTAGCGGTATCAATAATGGTTATTGGCAGAATGTGTATCCCAATACGAATTAGCGATCATTATTGCTAGTAATCCATTGTTGTAATGCCACACTGATAACAGAAAGCGATAATAACCGCTGCCTTTTCTTTCACGTTAATGTAAACTAATAATGTTATTTATGGCTAAAATGTGCACATCGTACATCGTTGGTAGGTTTATGTAGAACTTTAATACGCTGCATTCGATTGCAGAAAGCTGTTTTCGTTTGGACATTGAATTTAGAAAATGTATGTATTTTTAAAGCTTTGTTTGTTTAAGAATTTTTCAAATGGTTGTTGAAGTGTAGGACAGAAATTTTCATATTATAATATTAAATAGCCATTAACAATATCGTGAGAAAGTACGTGCCTTTGTAGCACAAGTAGATGCTTTATCGTATACGTTAATATATACGCAGTAATATACTTTATTCAGAGAAAGTTATTTAATATTGCGGCGAAAAAAAGACGATTTGTCCATAAAAAAACTAGTATTGTAGAGCCTTCATACAGAAAAAGTGGATAAATCTCGATTTTTTTCAATCTTGACTGTGCATTACGTGCATTTCGGATAAATCCAACAATAGAAAATGGAAAAGCATTCTTCCAAAAGCATATCGACCATAATTCTCAAAATATCGTATGCACACAAAATTGCTAAATAATTATTGGTGATACTCGTACCTAGCTGTTTGAAAGTGCTTATTACGTGTGTTTGACTAAACAAAAGAATTATTAATACTGTTATACTTCTAGTCACCAACAAAATAACATTTTTTTAAAATCCTCCTTGAAACAGAAGAAGTCTGGGAAAAGTTTTATCTCGCACGGCACTTCTTTATGTTGTTGTCCGTAAATAACCATTCTCATAACGTACCCTGATGTTTATGTACTCGCATAATCCTTTGTTATAGTGTTTAATAGTGATACTACATCAGCTAGGGGAAATTGATCAGGCAAGCCTTATTCTGCAGCAATATGTGAGGCGAGCCCAATTCCCAGCCTCATCATCGACCAGCCATTGAAACAGAGCTAATCTGATTATCAGTGGGAGTCAAAATTGTGATGTCCAATGTCAAGTGTGTAGTAAAACTCGCCACGAAACGGCATGTAATTCTGTCTAAACTGCAACTCGAGCCCAAATAACGTGTTCTGCTTCGTAGAGACAATCGCTGTAAATATTAAATCAAGTGCAGTTTCATAATTGACTTTATCAGATCAAACTTACGAGACCACGAATAGGAAACTTTGATTTAGGAGTTTTATATTAAACAATCAAAGGGTTGTAATTAATATTAGAAGAAAACTTATCTTGTTATTCTGTAAAGGTCTATTGGCTCGACAATCCAAGAACCAGAAAACGATTACCATAAACATCTTGATTATAGTCTGATTGGCTTAGGGGGCTCACGGCATCAAATGATCACACTGCAATGCACTTAAAAGATAGGACCTAGGGTTCGAGTCCGGACGGTGTCAGGATATTCGACAGTAGCTCTGATTCGTAGTTTCTTATGGTTTATCCGATCACTACAGACAAATTTCAGAACAGTACCCTAACAAACAGACTACGTACGCGCGCGATCTTTCCTTTTCCTTCATGGTTCTATTCTTATCTCTTACTTACACACACACTTACATGCATCACAATAGAACACTTAGAGAACTTAGAGCTTGTCCCGGCTGGGGCGGTGCCCCGCTGTTGGGAGATACCTGGTTGAGGAAAATTCTATAAGTCAGCGCCGAATCTCACCACCCAATGGGGGAAAAACATCACCGCTTTCCGACTGAAGAAAACGTGAACTACACATACGTGACTAATGATCTTAGCAGTTGACATCCCGAAATGAGAAGTAATCAATCATTAACCAATCTTGATTATTTTCGGGCGTTCGCCCTTCAAAGAGTCCTGTAGGGAGGACTGTGCTTGTGAAGGGACGTGGCCAGGAGAGACTGTTGGCGAAGACGCTGCTTGCAAAGGTCCACGGTGCATGCACGTTGCCTGGGGCTGGGGGCGGGGGTGGGGAGAGGGTGGGGGTGGCGGCGGGGTCGGGGATGGGGGCGGGCGGAGAGGGTGAGAGGTCGTGTGGGTGGCCGAAGAACCTGCAGGATCGCGGAACGAAGTGCACCAGGAGAAAGGGGGCTGATGAGAAGAAAAGCGAGTTTCTGTGGTGGAAAGAGGGAGAAGAAGGGTTGAAGGAGAAGGGGGAGGGCGAAGTTTAGAGGACGATCTAACCAGAACGGCGTGTTGCAGGCCACGGTTGGAGGGCAGGTGAAGGATGCACAGATTTAAATGACACTACAGTTTCTCATGGAATAATGTTGAAGCAGATTAGTGAATGTGGCTGAAGTGGCTCAGAGCATCAACTAATATCACTCTAGGCCTCTGACCGGGAGGTTCTAGAGTTCGAGTCTCGAAAGTGGCAGTGTTTCCGATACTAGCTAGATAGCTAGGTGGAATTTATCCGCCGCCTGGGGAATTCTAGCGGCCGGTAGCACTGATCTGAAGTTTTCCATGATTTCTCCAGCGAATGCAGGGCGAACACTAAGGGAATGCCGGAGCAGTACCCTAACAAACGGGTCACGAACCGCGCGGAATCTTTCCATCCACACACAGTTTACCTAGACCAGAAGCCAGCAAAAACATGTATAAGTATTATAAGCTCAAAGATAATTTTATTGAGAAGTTCGCCAGTGTTATGAGGAACAGGGAAACGCAAACATGGCAGCTTGTAGGTGTCAGCGTAGCGCTGCAAAATTTTTGAATTTGTTGAAAAAAAACTGTGCCATTGGCGAATGAGTATACAGCTAATTCTTGTGGTGCATTGTTCGTTAGAGAGCCACAGTGTGAAGGAGTTTCCACTCATATGACGTCTCAACTCAAAGTGTCATTTTTTAATGTCCTCTTGTACAGGGTGACACACGGGAGACGGCCGGTTTATAATGAAATAACAACCAGCCAATTTTAAAATTAATGCATGTTTATTCACACAAACACAAAGGTTATTATTTGCCATTTTAATTAACAAAGCTCATTACCTACCATTTCAGTTATTTGTGAAAAATAATGTCTTCAAGGTGGTGTCCTTCATTTCCAATGCAGCACTAAAGTCTAGTCTCAAAATCCTCCATCACACGGACTAGCATCTCTGCAGGGATGAACGCAACTTCTTGAATGATTGCATTTTTCAACTCGTCCAAATTTCGTGGTTTGTGGTTATAGACACAGCTTTTTTGGTATCCTCGCAAAAAAGTCACCCACTGATAAGTCGGGTGATCTGGGAGACCAAGGAACATTGCCAAAACGTGAAGTAAAAATGTGTATCAAACGTGTGTTAACTAAAGTGGCAAATAATGAGCTTTTATTTTGTGTGAATAAACATGCATTAATTTTAAAATTGGCTGAGTATTATTTCTTTAAAAACCCGTCTGTCTCTCGTGTGTCACCTGTATTATGAGGTCAAAGCTAATTTTTTGATCTACTGGTAGAAAATTATTTTTCATTGCCGATTATGAATGAATTCCTTATTTTACGTGGCGAGACTCAGGCCATGAGACCTGCTCTTCCGTCTGACCACGCAAATTTCGTTACGCTCCTTTCACCTACTAGGGGAGAAAGAAGTTATTACTTGGGCGACGAAACAGGCAATTTGAATTTAGCTCAGAGACTTCGTTTTGGCTTGAGGATCTTTTACATGCAGTAAATCTACCAACAGGGGACATCCGGCTTTATTCCCCTCCGAAGGAAGGCGTACGAAGGATTTCGTCCTTAAAATTCACGGCTTCGATCGGGTTTGAACCCGCGAGCTTGGATATAACAGCCCGATACACTAACCGTTACACAATCGCCGCCGATTGCGACTACGCCATACCGTTTCGGCGTCGCCGTGGGCTTGACCCATTTCGGCAGAGCACTGGTGGAGACGCGAGGTTTTCCCCGCGGCCTAGTGCCCCTTGCTCTGCAACCCGTCGCCCCCCCCTTGTATCTCGCCCCGCAATGGAGCCCCGGGGGCGGGAGGGGGTCTGCAGGCGCTCCGGGAGAAAGGCGGGAGGGGGACTGCGGACTTTAATTGACTCCCACCGTCCGACGGGCCATTGTGCGCCAGGGATGAATGCCCTCTGCAGGGAATTCTGGAGGCCCTGACCTGAACGCTTAATTCTTGAGAGAATTTCCGCAAAGATGACTTGAGGCTGAGACGAAGATTACTTTTAATTGAAGCGAAAGGCGTCTTGGCTTCACGTTATTCACTGCAACCTTTAAAACGTGCGGCGTACTCGTGCATGAGAACTAATTATAAACGAGATTTTATAATTTGTTTGCATCAATGATAAGAGGTGTTATTCACTTTATATGGTAAACCTAAACGAAGATGTAGATGTTATTTATTTATTTTTTATTTATTTATTTATTTTTTATTTACGTCAAAAAAACAGTTAAAAACTGCGTATGACGGGCTATGGGGAAAAGTGAATTGTGTGCACATTTTCAAAATTCTGTGATCCCTACACTAAATCATATACTACTTAAGTTTTGAATTTTGAAAGGGAGAAAAAAAAACAAAAAAACTCCCATGTAATAAAATCGATTTTCAAGGATAAATAAGCAATAAATTTTGAATTTTAAAAGGGAGAAAAAAAACAAAAAAACTCCCATGTAAAAAAATCTATTTTCAAGGGTAAATAAGCAATAAATTTTGAATTTTGAAAGGGAGAAAAAAACAACAAAAAACTCCCATGTAATAAAATCTATTTTCAAAGATAAATAAGCAATAAATTTTGGCTCTTATTACTTCCTGCCGTGACAACATGGAAACGATAATTTGAATAATTGTATTTCCCACTGAATTCTAGAAGACGTGCACTGAAAATGAAGTTACATTTATGTCCAGAAGCAAAACAAGGGGCCATCTCAGCATTT
>BLKR01011420.1:0-32930 GCA_011170035.1 Teleogryllus occipitalis
GTGAATCTGTTTTTAATGGATCTTTCTGTTAGGAGAGGATATGTATTAGTCATCATCTGGATAATAGACTGAGTGTCACAGGGATAGTCTTTAGCTATTATAATAGGGTTTTTAGCTCCAAAGGAGTTTTCAAGGAAATTTTTAAATTGTATGTAATTGAGTGGAAATTGATCAGGTTGTTCTTCAATAATCTTCTGGATAGGCTTAATTAGTTCACTGATAGTTTTGCTTTGATTGTCATCTTGTGTTATTGTGTTTTCACTTTTATCATTTTTAATTTTTTTCTTTTTCTTGATTGGTTGTTTCGGGATGTCATTATTAGTAGTTTTGGGATAGCAGTTATCAGCATCAGCTTGAGAGGAAGATTCAGATGTTAAAGTTCTTTTACTAATAAATGGTAAGCTACTGTTATTAACCATACTATGCTCTTCTAACTGGTTCAGGGTGTGTTGTGGCACTTCTTGTGTTATCATTGCCTCCAGTTCTTGACTTTGTTTTGGGATGTCATTATTAGTAGTTTTGGATGTGGAGTTATCATCATCAGCTTGGGAGGAAGATTCATAAGTTAAAGTTCTTGTATTCATAGTTGGTAGTTTACTGTTATTAACCATATCATGCTCTTCAATTTGCTTCAAGGTAGGTTGTAGCACATCTTGTGTTATCATTGATTCCTGTTCTTGACTTTCATTTGGTTCTTGGTTAGCATAGTGAGCATTTAAGGTGGGGGTCTTGGTAGGGCATTGATTGGCAAGATGACCAGCTTGTCTACAATTGAAGCATGCCATGGTGTCATTTGTAAAGTAAATCCTATATGTTGTATTGTCAAAAAATATGGTCATTGAATCTGGAACCTTGCTAATGTCCTCTGGGTCAATAAAAACCTGTCTCCTAAAACTCATAATGTGTGAGAACCCAGGTTCTGTAACTCCTGCTTTGATGAAAGAAATGTTGGAGTGATTTAGTATGTTTCTCTTGTTAAGCTCTCTTTGAATTACATCATGAGGTATGATAGGACAGACATTTGATATGATAATTCTTTTTTGTCTACTTATTAGGGGCCTGATTGTTAACAAGTGGTCTTGGATATTAATAGTACTATGATTAGCTGTAATATGGTCAGCGATTTCCTTACTGCTTAAAAAAACACAAACTCTGTTGTTATAAATCCTAGATATAAACCTAATATTCGTAGAATCAACAATTGTGGCTAGCTTATTTAGATAGTCTTTTATGGTAAGTCCTTCTTTTGATTCTATTACAATAGCTTGATCCTTGTTGGGGAAAACATCACTTGTAGCTGCGCTTGCATATGACTTCTTACCTTCGGGGTTGTTCATCCTGTTGGCAGATTGTTTGGTTATGTTGTTCTCAACATTGGACATAATAGGACCAGCCAGCTGCAAACGCAGCCGACTTGAATGTATTTCTGTAGTTTGTTCAGTAGTTATTCCGTATAGTTATAACACTTGATACTTTACACAACTACACTCGTATCACAGACTTCCGAGCGGACACGCAACTAGAACGATGTTGACACTACGGAATCCAGACACAGACCTGAAAAAATTGACTTTATTTCACGCAGAAATATGCAAAAACTACTCTATATTAAAAAAAATTATGACCTCTTTTAAACACCCAATTTTGAAGAATAAATTTCATCGAGGAAACAAATTCTGTCAATTTTGTAGTTGTACTCGACGTCAATTTTTTTTTTTAACTTTACCATTTTCGAAAAGTTTGAGATTCAATGAAAGTAGGTCGTTTTTATAATCCTACTTCACTCTATTGTATGTCTTCACTCTATTCACTCTACCATGAAATGTTTGAAGCCACTTTTTAGAAATTGGCGGATTATCAGTTTTGGAGAAAATTGTCAGAATGGCTTAGGTGCTGATGTTGTGGACGGAGGGACAGAGACCTTTTTGCCGTAAATCCATTTTCGGTATCAAGGACCCATAAAACGTGAATTCCAACGATTCAACGTAGTAGAGGAAGTAATTTACTACATACGGATTGAAAAATTATCTACTATTTCGTTGACAGGAACTCACAATATGAGTTTTCTTTTAAAAAAATCGCCACTTATCGCTTCAGCTTTGCAGTTCTTTCTCTTTACTAAGAAAGAATGTAGTAGCGAGAAAGTAAAGTTGAAGATACGAAATAAATGTGTTTAAAGGTTTTCGTTGATAATGGAAATGCAGGAATCTCATGGTTAATAATTGATGCCTAAGGAGTACGTTTTATTGAGTTTTGTAGGATTACTGTTTATAATAATAATAATAATAATAATGATAATAATGATAATAATGATAATAATGATAATGATAATAATAATGATAATAATAATAATAATAATAATAATAATAATAATAATAATAATAATAATAATAATAATAATAATAATAATAATAATAATAATAATAATAATTGTAAATATTCTATAATAGGATTGCAACTAATTTGTATTCAGTTTTCGACACACAGAATCACTCTATACTATTTTGTACACATATTTCAGTTACTCCCTCCCCTGAAATTGGAATAAATATTTTGTTTAAAATATTTAATAGAAACACGTATGCAACAAACGTCCAGATATTCAGTGACTCCTTCCAGATTCATTATCTATTGTTGCTATATCTAGAAAAGATTGTGAAGCGAGTCACTTTTAACTCAGAAAATTATTTTCTTCCATACTTTTCAGAACGAGTAAATACAACTGATGTTTATATGTTTCACATTTGCAATATATTTCCACAAAATATGTTTTACATTTACACATTTATTTTATTCCTGTTAAATATTTTATGCTATTCCATAATTCAGAGAGTGTCAAACCAACATGCTTGTAGCCATACTTATCCATGCTGAAGAAGACTCGTTGCATGTGTAAGACAGTACACGTACAGTACATTACAATAGTAGTACAGTATATTACAATATTTCACATTACGACATCCATGTGACATTACGACACCAATATTTGCAAATTATTGTTTTGACCGATTTAATTATGATATAATTTTTTATTCGCGGATTTATTTTCCATTGGCCTTAAATTCATTCGAGGTTGTTCCGTTATAATTAGTTTTTGATTAAATGTATATTTTGCAAGTTTTAGGGTTCTGACCTGATCGTCAAGTTAGCTCCACTTATTTTCAACTGATTTTTTTTTAGCAAAATTGCCTTGGTGGCGAAGTTTTAAATTGGTATTTGAAATTAGTTTTTAGTTCGTTGAAGATTACACGACTATAAGTTTTCGACTTTGGGCTTACCTATTTTGTAAAAATTGTGTTTGGCATGGAATAAAGTCTGACCCCCCTCACTTTTTTACTTTCAATTTTTCGAGATCTATTGAGGCTCAAAAAGTTAAATTTGGCGACAAATTAGCACAATGAACTCCTAATTAATGGAATAAGAAATACAACTTCTGTGAATTTGGGTACTATGTCTGGTTTTCTGCGCTGTGTATTTTGTCAAGAACATTATTTTCAAGAAGTCAAATTGGAGTTTAAATAAAATAAAAATATAAAAAATAAGTTTAAATTGTTTTTCACAGACCTTCATTGTATTTTTAATTGCTATTTCTTCGTTTCATTTAGTTAAAACCAACAGTACATATAATATTTAAGGAACAGTCAAAACTGCTGTGTTTTTACGTTCTTCTGGCATCTTAATAAACTTTCTGGCTTAATGTGTTGTGTAAGTAGATAATCAGCCTGTACATGGGTACGTACATGGAAGTCCTTGTACGTTGAAGTTGCGAAGTTTCATGGCGCAACCTATCGGTTACTGCATCCGTTGCGGCGCGAACGTCTTACTCTGACTTTCACATTCCCCAGCGCCATCTCAACTGCTTAGCCATACGTGTTCGATCCATATTAGCCAGCAAATGAGTCTTCGTTAGGGACACAATGGATTACCGGAAAGCTATTAAAGAACTTTTGCCACATTCATATTCATACTCTTAACTGATGTTTGGAATACAGAATGGAGACGTCACGGATCAGTATGAGCAGCGTCCATTTCTATTTAGCGTATGGCTGTTTAATGTATTTTAATTTATTACAATTTTAAACTATAATAACTAGCAAATGCTCTAAGTAGAGAAAAATATTACAAAAAATCGAATAGGTCAGAGTCCCAGCCACAGTAAGGATCTCTTAACTTGTCTTGCATCTCTCATAATTTTTAGATAATCTCATTTAAATGACATTTTATTCGCATGCGGTATAGTCGCATTCCAAATGTCGTTTGCATACCATAGGATCAGATTAATTTTTCTGGAATAAATTATCTCTATAAAATCCATGCTTGGTCGAATTTGACTAAGAGAGTCTCACCACCAGCAATTTGCACGCCTGCAAAGAAGTGTTTCTTTACGAAAGAGAAATAGATATATTTAGTGTCTTCAGTGATGTAACGGTTAGTGTATCGGACTGTTGTACTCAAGTTTGCAGCTTCAAATCCGATCGAAGAAGTGGATTTATATCCTTCAATCGCTTTTCATCGGAAGAGAAGTAAAGTCGACTGTTCCATGTTGTAAATTTACTGCATATTAAAGATTCTCAAGCCTCTGAGGTAGATTCAAATCGCTCGTTTCACCTTTTTTTCCGCTAGATACTGACAGGAGCGTAACGAAATTTGCGTGGTCAGACGGAAGAGCGGGCCTGACAGCCACACACGGCATAAACAAATCTTCACTTATTTATTGTAATTGGTGGGATGATTTTATATTTGTATGTTAACATTATTATTTGCAGGAGGAGAAAACAATTTCGCATTCTACAAGTTTCGTAAGCTAAACATTTTATGCAATTTAGAAGAGAAAGATTGGAACTTACACAGTGCTCTCTGATAAGATTAAGAAATTGTAAATATTGAATTTGAAGATTGTTTCCGTTCATCTCAGTTAGTTTTGCCAAATGGAGATTTCCGTGCATAATCCCATAATTATTTAATGTCAAAGCGAAAACATTTCTTTGTATAAAATGTTCCAAATAAAGCTATTCTTTTCGCTCAGTACACTAATACATTCCATTATTTATTTAGTCTAGAGTTTTGGTTGACAAAATCAGGGATATAAAAACAAACATGTAGTCAATGCTTCAAATTTTACATGTTTTATATTGGATTTCATTAAAACAAAAATTGTATTAATTAAATTAGTTCGAAGTAATTATTAAAATACATTGTTACTCAGTAACATGGTCACAATTTGGATAGCTGTACGTCTGCGAAACATATTTTCCGATCGGCAGTGCATCCAACAAGGTGACGGGCAAGGTGACAATTATAAAAAAATGTATTATTTGAAACTTTTAAAACTAAAATGACGAGATTCATCTCACCCCTCGAGGGAGATCGTCTAAATAAACAAAACGAGTGCTCACGAGAGGAGTTAACTTCTAACGGAGCGATGGGTACCGACTGGCCTCTGCGAAGACGTTGAATGCGAAAGAGCCACGTGCCGCAGTTCTGAATTGCATGATCATAGTCCGGGGTGTCGCGTCGTGAGCAAACACACCCCTTCACTCCGGTGGCGGTTCCGGGCGAGAGGGCGCACCGTTCCCAAGTGATCTCATAGAGGTCTCTTCAACAGCTGCGGGCACGGCGCAAGCTAGGCGATTTCCGGTGGAGGCGGGATATAATTGATGTTTTTTTTGTGTTTCCGGGCGAGTCAGCTTCTAAGTTCATTAGTTCCGAAAGTGTTGTGCAGGATTTCCCCTTGGGAGGTGGTTTTTATCTTTCCCTTCTGGATGGTAAGATTTGATGCCGAACTACTCGTCGGTTAGCGGGGTTTTCCCCAACCAGGTATCTCCCATTACCGGGGCACCGCCCTAGTCGGGACAACATGTAAGCTCCCGATTGGTCTCCCGGAATGTGTTGTGGTATTGTGGATGTAAGTGTAAGTGTATGGGTTGAGAGGGAAGATAAGGAAGAGGAACAAAAGATTGCACGCGGTTCGTGGCCCGTTTGTTAGGGTACTGCTCCGGCATTCGCCTGGTGTTAATCGGAGAAACCACGAAAAAGTACCGATCAGAGTAGCCATCCTCTACAATTCTCCTCCAGACAGTAACCGAATATACGATAATAATAGAATAACCGAATATCGATCTAGCTATGAAGCCAGTGTTGAAAAGCCTGCCGCCGTCGGGACTTGAACCCCAGTATCTACTGGTCATAGACACTGCATGTCATCAGTTGATGCCCTTAGAAAGAAGGTTTGTGGGGTTTAATGAGGTGGGGTTTAAGTGTTGAGAAATAACTGGTCCACGCGAACATTCCTCCGTTGTAAATGTTTGTTTCAATATTTAAAAATAGCTTCATTATGGAAAGCTGCGCCTTGGCTAAGACGTGTGATTCCGGAGTTATGCACGATGGTAAGGGGTACTGCTTATGATTGTTGCGGGTTACATGTGCGCATGATTTTTTTACTTTGTATCATAATCTGGGAACGTATATTTTTTTTCCTTTGAATATTTTTTTTGCAGCTCTAGGGAGTACTATCATATTCAGCAGGTGCACCTCACACAAAAGTTTCTTAAAAACGGTAAAGAACCGTCTTCCTTTTTTAGGGTAGATCGGACAACTCAAAATGTTGGATGTAGGTGGACGTTCCAAAACTCAGTAAGGGAATGACACATATATAAGCCATAGAGTAGTGACGGTTTCTGGCGGTGAATATCGGATTAAAAGCATTAACTGGTGAGTCGTGATGATATATAGGTTCTATAATGGAAAATTCCCAAAAATTCATTCCATGTCAAGGTGAGTGTATGTACAAGTTTTCAGAGTCACGCCATTAGACAAAATACAATCGCGAAATTACACTTCTCCTTTATCCCTTAGACTCGATTTATACGCTTACGTTTGACGAACAATTTCGGGAGTTTTAAGGAACGAGCGAGTGGGTAGGGTGTGTGTGTCTCTGCCGCTATAGAAGCCGCTGTACGCATGCGCGCCTGCGTTAAAACTCCAAAACTCGTTCGTCAAAAAGAAGCGTGTAAATTGCATCTTAAAGAACGGTAAACAGAAGGTACATACCGTATTACTTGAATTATTAAAAATTGGGGCATTATAATAATTATTATAACAATATTATCATACTAAAAATTATAAGTTCTTTAATATTATATTTTCAATTTTGATGCTTTTAGCGAGTTCTCGAAAGGAAAGTATATTTACAAGCTCTGAAAAGCTCTTCTTTTCTCCATATGTTTAATATTTCTTTTCCATTACTAAGTATTGCATAATACTCAAATGACTAAATATTGCTTTGCAAATGTGGTTCGTGCTCTGATCACTTTTATCACATTTCACACTTTACAGGTATTACATTTCACCATAAAATCTAATTTTTGAAACTGAAATTTGGTGTGGGTATGGTTGTATCTGAGTCTTTATATATTCGCCATTAGACTTTCGAATGGGTACATACGTTTTCACTCAAAATGTTAAAGGAAATAAAAAGCAGCATACATATCATATTGAATAACGAATATGTGTAATTCGAGCACGCCTTAACTTATAAAGGAAAATGTCCTGTGTCGTGTGGTTACCAATAGGGCCTGGCAGTAGGTTGGGCTCTGTGAAACAGCAGTTTTTACTTTTCATTTATTAGAGCCTAATAAGGGACAATAACCACGCCACAACCCGATGCAAATAGAATGTTCTAGAGAAAGTACGCTCTTCATTTTCATGTTTTCGTGGCCGCACAAGGCGCAGTTCGATCAGTGGGAGAGGGGCGTTGGGAGAGAAGAGGGGAGGAGAGGGGAGGGGCGGGGCCGTTCGCATTACGGCGCAACTGACTAGCGCAACGCGGCGTGCGAGCCCTCGGCGCTCCGCGGCGCAGGCCAGCTAATGGACGGCACAATGGGCGGCGGCGAAGGCGGAGGCGGCCGCCGATAGCCTGTGCAGAGGCGGCGGCGCGGCGACGGCGGTGGCGGGTGAGATGTTGGCGGGGGCGGTGGTGAGGGCGAAGGTGGCGGGGACGGCGCCGGGGCGAGGGCATGGGCGTTGGTGTGTGCGTTGGTGTGTGCGTTGGTGTGTGCGTTGGTGTGTGCGTTGGTGTGTGCGTTGGTGTGTGCGTTGGTGTGTGCGTTGGTGTGTGCGTTGGTGTGGGCGTTGGTGTGGGCGTTGGTGTGGGCGTTGGTGTGGGCGTTGGTATGTGCGTTGGTGTGGGCGTTGGTGTGGGCGTTGGTGTGTGCGTTGGTGTGGGCGTTGGTGTGGGCGTTGGTGTGGGCGTTGGTGTGGGCGTTGGTGTGGGCGTTGGTGGGGGCGTTGGTGTGGGCGTTGGTGTGGGCGTTGGTGTGGGCGTTGGTGTGGGCGTTGGTGTGGGCGTTGGTGTGGGCGTGGGTGTGGGCGTGGGTGTGGGCGGTGGTGAAAGCGCCGGCGGCGAGAGCGGTGACATCGAGCGGGTGGTGAGCGAGGCGGGAATGGGGCGAGGGCGTGGGTGGTCGCGTGGGCGTGGGGGAGGCGGTAGTGAGTGCGCCGGTGGCGAGAGCGGAGACAGCGAAGGGGTGGTGTGGGCGGCAGGGCCAGAGCGAAGGCGAGGGCAGTGACGGGGGCGCGGACCGGGCCGTGGGCGTTGGGGCAAGCGGTGGTGAGTGTGCCGGCGGCAAGGGGATGATGACGGGGCGGGGCGTGGACGTGGGTAGGGGCAGTGGCGATGGTGTAGGCGGGGGCCGGGGTGTGGGCGTGGCTGTGGTAAATGCGCTGGCGATGAGAGCTGGGCGACGAGGGTATTGTGAGGGCGGCAGAGGCAGGGCGAGGGCGTGGGCATGGGGGGAGGCGGTGGCGAGTGCGCCGGCGGCGAGAGCGGTGAGTGCGAGGGGGCGGTGTGGGAGGCGATGGCGAGGGCTTGGGTAGGGACGGTGGCGTGGGCTTGGGCGGTGGCGTGGGCGTGGACGGGTGCGTGGGGGGAGGCGGTGGTGAGTGCGCCGGCGGCGAGAGCGGTGGCAGCGAGGGGGCGGTGTGAGAAGTGAAGGCCCCAGGGGAAGAGGAAGCGAGGCGGGGCACAGGGCACACGGCGTGCATTGTGCGCTCACTCTCCATTCTAATTCAGCCGCCCGCACCTCTAACACTTCGAAGATGGTGGGGCTAACTTTATGGACCAGCTCGTGCGGGAGATTAACTCTGCATTTCTGAACCTATCGTCAGAACTAAGAGGTGTTTGTGTAAAATTTGAGAGTATACCCAACAATAGTACCAACATTATTATTTCAGCAATGATATTGAAGGATTAGATACCTCTTAAACTGTATAATTCTAAAAGACTAGTATGTCTGTCACCTCTATAGCAGTTCATCTTCTTGGGAAATACCTCTGGTTTTCGACCTGTCGCACTTGTTTCATTGATTAAATGCTGAGAGTCTCCTTGCTAGGTGTATGAACATTAATGTAGCTTCACGATCTGTACACGTTTCCGTGAGCTCTATGGGATTATGTAGGGAGTTGGGTAGGATTAGTGGAGGTTGTCTTTTGTCGCCAATCGTCCTCCATATCCTCTCAGTGTGGAGTTGATTCCTTCAATGTGTGTCACGATGAGGGATAGTAGTCAAAATTTCTATGTCATTTACCTTTCTACTATACGAAAGCGAATATTTCTTGTAATCAGTCTTTGTCAAAAACGGTTGTTACTTCGTTTAACAATCATTAACTTATTGTCATGAAAGAAAAATGTTAAGTATTCTAAAGATCAAAAAGTATCACATATACATATGTCACCTGGAACTATGCGTGCATGCTTGATCGCAACGTTTTCGACATTAAATAAAAATAATTAACAACCTCGCATTTTCTAACGTAGTACCATAATTATGTTCTGTGATGAGCGCCATACTCGTCTACCGAGCGGAGGCAGTATGACATTTTGTCCTTTTATTGGGCATGGATTCCGGTGGCAGTTAGTAATTGCGTGGCACTGAATGATGGTTGGGATGATTAGAAAGGTGTGGATAATTGTGGATAGAATGACGATAAATTTATGATATTTGGAGTTGTGGGATGGGATGCAAACCTCGCCATAATTATACGGTGAAAACATCCATGCTTTGTGCAGCTCTTGCGTACTCGGACGATGCTGCGAAGGCTTGCGTCACCCAGGTTAGGTCAGTGCGTAGTGGAACGTGATAAGTACGTAATGTGGCTCTGCTTCATTCGGAAAAGTCTTCTTCTTCTTCTTCTTCTTCTTCTTCTTCTTCATTATCAAGGATTATACTAATAGCCTGTTCCGTCTTCACTCCAACCTTGTCTTCCTTGGACGTTCTATTTCTCTTCTTCCTACAGGTTTATAAGATAATAATGATTTTGTTATTCTTGTATTACCCATTATATGTATATGTTGTATGAACGTCCTATTTCTCTTCTTCCTAAAGGTGTATAAGATAATAATGATTTGGTTATTCTTGTATTATCGATTCTATGTATATGTTGTATTCAGCGTTGTTTATTTTCTTTAATACGGTCATTCATGGAAAATATGTTTAGAACATATCTAATCTCATTTCTTATTTGATCTAATATTTTCACTCTCCTTTCACTCTCCTGAGGAATTTCATCTCTGCTATTTGTTTTTGTTGTTGCTCTTTTGCTGTTAGACTCCATGATTCGCTTCCGTATGTTAGCATTGGTGCTGCCATTACCTTACAAAATTTCATTCTAGTTTCTTTCATCGTTTTATTTTTTAAAGTTCTATGAATAGTTCCACACATCATTTGATATTTATTTAGCTAATGTTGCATATCATTTTCCCTTTCAAAGCTGATGTTGCAGCCCAAGAAATTAAAATGTGACACGTATTCTATTATCTGCTCGTTTATAACAATTTTGGAGGGAATAGGGTATTTCAGAAAAGTATTCTCCCGTTTAGTATAAATATTTTTAGGCATTAGAAATTAAGTTAAACTGTGAAGAATGTTTTTGTACAATAGTATACACAAAGTTTATTAAAAAAATAGCTGCAGACCCTTGAACTTCTCAATTGGGGTTTGTTATGGTTCTGAGATGAAATTTTACTTGTAACTTTAGTTATAGCGTCTTAATCACTCAATACAGTGAGAATATGTGCAATCACTTTTCGACATGTTCTTGACATACACTTATAATGGGCGATTTTTTTCCGCTTGTTTAACATGCTCTGTTTCATTTCAAATACAGTTCAGTCTATCGAAAGCGCTGCTTTTTTAATAAACCTAATGAATATTTCTTTCGTTTCTAGTGACTATCTACAATTCTAATTGGTTCGTTGACCTGACTGAATAAAAGATACCGAGTGGTGGAACATCATGGCATCACGTTCTCTCAGCACATCTGCTTTGCAATGGATGTTAAAGAGTTAGGCTCCCTGCAATGGATGTTAAACCCTCCTTAGAATTTCTCAGAGGTCAAGTGCTTTGTCAAACGTGATCTTTTTGTATACGTTTCTCATATCTATTATAGAAACCTGGGTGACACTCGACACTACATGTGTCAACGTTCAGCTTTAGAATGAAACAAAAAGTAAAATTTTATTAGAACACCAGAACTAATAAGGGATCTAAAGTTATTATCATCAATATGTAAATACCCCGTTAATTGAAATAAACTTTGATGATGTATTATATTGCAATTAAAAGTTTTTATTTACATTTCCTCTAACTGCATTATTATTATTATTATTATTATTATTATTATTATTATTATTATTATTATTATCATCGTATCAGCCATTTTTGACCACGTTACACGTTCTCTTCCTAGGCCCAGTCATATTCTGTCCTGGAGAGAGACGTATGATCAGCTTTTCGGCTGTATCATTTGGTAAGACAAGGTTGCATTATGAATTAAGAGGTGATAGGACGATTATGAGACGTGATGGTGGGCCATCCCAGTATTCGCCTGTATGACCGAAGGAAACCACAAAAATCCTGGTCAAGATGGCCAGCCCGGCGATCGAACACGGGAGACCGGTCAGGAGCTTAGAGCTAGTCCTGGCTGGAGCGGTGCCCCGTGGTAGATACCTGGTTTGGAAAAACTCCGCTAGTCGACGGTAGGTCGGCGTCATACAGCGGGGAAAGAGCACCGCCACCTCACGTGTAATAACGCGCACTACACGTACGGGACTAATGACCTCGATAGTTGACGCACCCGGAATTGAATGGAATTGAATTGAATGTGGCGAGACTCAGGCCATGAGGCCTGCTCTTCCGTCTGACCACGCAAATTCCGCTACGCTCCTTTCACCAACCATGGGAGAAAGAAGGTATTACTTGGGCGACGAAACAGGCGATTTGAATTTAGCTCAGAGGCATGATTTAGGCTTGAGGATCTTTTACATGCAGTAAATCTACTAACATGGGACAGCCGGCTTTACTTCCCCTCCGAAGGAAGGCGTACGAAGGATTTTTTCGCTCTTAAAAATCCACGGCTTCGATCGGGTTCGAACCCGCAAACTTGGGTATGACAGTCCGATACGCTAACCGCTACACCATCGCCGCCGCGGAATCACTAACAATCAATCAATCACCTTCCATCGCTGGACCAGGGTTCAGTTTCAAGTCGACAAAGTAGATTTGCGGATGGTTTTCTCAGAGTTTTCGAGTTCCCCTATCACAAATTCCACTATTGCATCATTTTATCATTATTTCAAAAAACAATACCCGAATTACCTCAACCATCTCAGGGAACGCTGAGAGGCAAGTAAGTGAAGATATTTGTAACCTGTAATCCTCGATGGCGCAGGTGGAAAAATGAAATCCCTCTCTATGTAATTCACCACAAGAGAGCTAGATGTAGTGCTAGTTTAAGGTTGCTTGAAACTAACTTATAAATATGGTTGGATAAGGGTAGAAGGAGTAGATAAATCTATATGATTCACATATTGATCAAAATACTGATTAAATTATTAATATACACTTATTGATATATTCAGTACCATTTTTGATTTTGAATTTTCTGTATATATCGTCTACTTTTCAAGATCAAAATATTTCTTTTGCACGGTTTGATCGTCTCGTGGCCAAAGGAAAATTGAGAGAATGAACGGATAGTTTCCATTCTCGACATTAGTTGCACTAATAAGCTAGTGACAGGGAATAGTGACATCACGCTTGTTACTGGAACGAGCAGGCAACCTTGACACCACTAATAAAGGCTAAGGAGGTAGAATATGAAGATCAAAGTGCAAACGTGATTGTGATTGATTGTGATTTCCCCATATGAAATCACCAACTACTTCTGAGCCAGTGACTTACTTCTGTTCAGATTTTCGGTCAAATTAATCTTGATCCTTTGAGAAAATATTGATGTGACTTCTTGGTTTGCTTCTGTACAAACATATAACAAAACAATCAGCGCCTATCTAATCTCCTACATAAACATCATATAATCTTTCTCGGGGTTGTGATTCCTTCAATTTCTTTACGTGGGATCCAATAAGGGGTGATTCAAGTCTATGGCTCATTTACTGATGCGAATGGTGTCTTTAGCACGAGAGCAAACATTTGTTGCCAAATTTTCTCCAAAACAATCCTTGATCCTTTTATTCATAATTTAAAGTAATTTAAACAGTAAATTCAGGGATTTTGGAGCTCACGAAAACTTACAAGACTGTATTTATCCCTTACACATCAGATTTAGTTTGTAATTATTTTTTTCGTTTATCTCTGCTTGGCCCGAAGGCCCTCAGCAGCCAAGTACAATACATTGAGGGTTCATTGAATTATATTAGTATTGTTTAAAAACATAATTGGCAGAAGGGTACATTTATTACATGGACTCGTTACATGGATTCAATATGTTCGTGGATTAAATGTGCAAAGCCACATCAGGTACATGACGATCAGGGGGGGGGGGAGTCGAAGAATTGTCGCGATAGTTTCCGCATTAGTCTATTGTGGCGAGGATTTTGTTTTCCGAGTTTGAAATGTACGACTGAGGGAATCTGGGGAATTTTAGGATAGAAGCGAGGGGATAGAATGGAGAAATGGACGGAGATCGGAGTAATTCCGAGTTCGTTATGTAAGTGGGAGTGAGGTCCAAACCAGGGAGCTTTTGTAATGGTTGGGAGGAATTTATTTTGAAACATCTGCATTTTTGGGGGAATTAGTTTTGCTGGCCGAGGCAGCAGTTTGCAACTGTCTTGGACGTTAAATGACTGGCCAGGACGAAAGGTGGAAAGAAGACGAAGCGAGAAGACGGCGAGGCAGTGAGGGGCGGCCCGCATGGGCGTGGAGGCGCTGATGGAGCCGGGCTTGCAGTCCGCGGCCGTCGGAACACGCATTCATTTGGAGCGGCGAAGACGGCGAGGGGGCGTGGTTGGCGGAGGACGAGGGGCCGCAGCCGAGAGCAGGGGCGGGGGCGCTGACTGATTAGCTCGTTTGCTCGCGCGCGCTGGGGTCAGCGAAAGAGGCGAGATGGCGAGGGCGCCGCCGGCGGGGGACGGAGCAGCCCTGCGGTTGTACGAATTAGGACGGCGCTGTCTCGCCACCCTCCCGGCCCGAGATAGCGCCCGCGGCGGTTCTTTACATTCGCTGTGGAGGGTGGTGGAGTGGTGAGACTGTTTACATTCCACCTCTGGCTACCAGACTTCAGATCGTGGTCGCTCTATTTGGAATTTGAGGTGGACAAACCGGGACTTGGCAGGTTTTTTCGGAGTCCTCCTGTTCCCCAAGACTCATTGCACCACGTCATCATCATCATGCATAATAAATACTTCACCTACTGCCATCTCATTCACACACATTCATTATTAGAGAGTTTTTGCAAGTCTTGGATTTGAAAGACGTAACACGACAATTCTGCGGAGAATTCTACTGCGCATGCGCCGGCATCGAATGACGGGATTTCGATTGTCGGGTCCCGTCATTCTCCCTGTTTTGTCGTATACGACAAACTTAAACTTTACGTAGTTTTCGCCGGCACCACTAGACACGAATGCAACACAAACACACAACGAGCATGGAAGTAATGGAAAATACAATATCCATACTACCAATATAATATGGCGGGAACTTAATGGTTAATTTTTTCTCAAGTTAACTCAAATATGTCCGGAATAAACTAACGTAACTGTTTATGATTTGGAGGTTATGTATATAGTGAGGCGACATTGATCGTCATGAAAAATATATTATTTATCCATAGTATGTTATAATTGTCAAACAGTTCCTATTCCTAATATAAACAATAAAATATGTTATAGTAAAATAGCGGGGTTATGTAGGAAGTTATAGTTTTCTTTGAACATAGACACGTGTTACATATTCGTATGATACAATGAGATTTCAGGTATTATTATGTATTTACTATCTTATAATCCTAATAAAAGCATAAATAGTCAGAGATACACAGATATTCCTTAAAAGCTTTTAGATCCTGTTAGAGGTATTCAGTTCCAATTAGTTCTTAGTTTTAACGTACGTTTTCGATTGTACGACATGCAAAACTCATTTTTCTGAAGATACGTTATTTCCTTTTGATGATAATGTTTACGTACTACGACAATTGATTTCCCGTCTTGCAAAAAAACTCTACTAATTCATTGATTATTTCATGTTTCCGGGCACGTCAACTGCTAAGGTCATTAATACCGTAAGTGTAGATTATGTTTTTCCGTGTGAAGTGGTAGTGATCTTCTCCGCTGGATGGTGAGATCCACCGCTGACCTATACGTCGGCTAGTGGGGTTTTCCCAAAACAAGATTCTTTCAAAAGCCGGACACCACTCAAGCCGGGACAAGCTAGCAGCTCAAGACTAGTCTCCCGACATGTGTGATAGTGTAGTTCATGTACCTGTGTGTGTAAGTAAGGGGTGATAATCGGACAAGGAAGAGCAAAGAAAAATCACTCGTTTGTTATGGTACAGCTCCAGCATTCATCTGACCTAGCTAGTGTGGAAACTCGTAACACCACGGGGACTCGAATTTTATACCAAGTCATCTTTTTGTTTAAAAATCTCTACAAGAAAAACGGATTTGACAATCTCGAATGCGAAACAACCGCCTCACCTGTGTGAAAATTAAACATCATGATAAATTAAATAAATTGGCTCTCCTGGCCCTTCGAATAAAATATAATGCAGTGTAGGCGAAGTTTCAATCCTACTCTTCGCTATATGTAGTGCTCTTTCATCACCCCTGATACGAAAAGAATATTGTGAACGAACTGAATAAAGAGATTACGCAAGTACTCGTACATTTTACATTCTTGCCCTTACTTCTTAAAAAGAGAGAGTATTGTTAAAGTGCGCCGGGAAGCAGCAAATTTTAGTAAAAATATCTTATTGATGGGCTCTGGTAACACAAAAGTGAATAAATCGTGTACCTATTTGCATTGAATTACTTCCTCTAACACGTTGTGCAGTCAGAATCCATATATTGTTGTCCTTGTTACAGAAAAAAAATCGATTGACGGCAAAACGTCCGTCCGTCTGTCTGTGTGTGTCTGTCTGTCCGTCCATCTGTTCGTCTGTGGTCAAATATCCGCATAAATCGTTCAGACGATTTCCCCAAAAACTGATATATCCGGATAGTTTTAAATGAATTCGAGGCCTTCGTCTTTTAAAATGGATATTTTGATTTTGGGGGTAGTTTACATAAAGTATCAAAAATTTCAAAATTATTTAAAAAATGCATCATTTTTTTATTAAACTTTGTTCTCGGATAGTGTAAAAGACGCTTATGGTAATGGCGGAGGTCTCTTTTTGTTTAAATCCCAATTTTTTTGAAAATTGCGTAACTTTAATTTTTTTCGACTTCCTGCTATATTGAATGCAGATATTTTTTCCTTAATGAAACCTGTTCTTTAAAGTGATAACTTCAGATAAGGTCATGTACAATTCTTCGAAAATATGAGTAGTTTTTGCGTAATTTTGCGTGAAAGTTAAGTAAGTTGTAAACAATTATTTTTTCAAAAACGGCTCCGAATTGTTTTTTTGAATTTTCTCGTCGTACGTATCCGACTCTGGTAAAAAATTGCGATAGTTTCATTTCCGGCGAACTCTGTATTTTCAAAAATTGTAAAAGATAAAATTTCAAAAACATAATAAATTTGAAGAACAGAATTTTGTTTTAAATTCTCGTCTAAAAAATCAGATCTTTAAAAGAGGTCAGGAACATCTTGAAAAAGGAGTAATTTTTAGGTGATTTCTGCTTGAAGTTACACTTTGACACTCAATAACTAGTGAGTTCACTTGAAGATGACACTAATAACTTGAGTGTCATCTTGACACAATAACTAGTGAATGATATGTCAATTTTTATTTCAAGGAAACACCAAGCATGCTTACAAACAAGTTGAACTGATGCGTCATCATTTCTTTCCCTTCATTTTCTAATTTAGAAAATTAGATTATTTATAAAGTTGCCAATTCCGTTATAAAGTTTTCCGCGAAAATAATTAACAAAAAATGATTTCTTTTTTTAAAACTTTTCTGGAAGGCTTTGTCAGGGTCTTGGTTCAAATCGTCACTAACAGCGATTTTTTCTTTTCATACTTTTTCACATAGAAACGATTCCTCCAAGCTTCATAAAGATTAAAGCGTATTTTCATCAGTTTTCATTCAGTTTGAAACGAAATCTTTGATGGTTCAGGCATATTTTCTGCTTTCACAAAAGTGTTTACATACTCGATCAATTCACGTTCAAGTCAAATTCTTTAATCACTACGGAGGACATTAAGATTGATTATGATATTAACATTAATATTTAGCATCACCATACTCTCAATATTAGCATTCAACCATACTCTCAGATACGAAAAAGCAAAGTATGAAAGGAGGATGATAAGTTGACAGGAGTTTTAGATGCACTAAACAGGTATGTTAGCAACAAGCCAGACGGAAAAAGATTTCGCTAAAAGCCAATTTCAGTAACAAAAACGACGATATACTAAAATAAATACTAAATTTCCATTTTTCTTTTTTCTGAAACTATTCTCTCAAGTCGGGAAATAGTTTTTTTTGATGCGATATTCTCGAGGACTGGTATTCAGAACGCGATTCCTTGCAGAAGCACACGACTTAAAACTTTTCCTCCCGTGCGCGCTGAAGATTTGCAAACTCGGGTCGTTTATCACTGCCGCTCTTTGCGCTGGGTGCTTAAAAGCAGCCACATATCACGTGCGAGACTAGCGCCTTCTTGCAGTGCGGCTCTCTCCAGAGAGTAGGGCTGAGTGGTACGAATTGATTTTTTCGTGTTTCCTGGCGCGTCAACTGCTTTGGTCATTGGTCCCGTTAGTGTAGTGCATCTTTTTCTCCGAGAAGTACCGGTGATCTTCCTCCGCTGGATGGCGAGATCCGGCGCCGACCTATCGTCGGCTAGCGGGGTTTCTCTCTAACCAGGACTCTCCCACCAGCGGGGCACCTCCCCAGCCGGGACAAGCTCGAAGCTCCCGACCGGTCTCCCGGAATATGTGGTAGTGTAATGCATGTTAGTGTTAATGTGTGTGTGTGTAAGGGGAGATGATGGAACAAGGAAGAGGAAGGACAGATCGCGCGCGGTCCGTGGCCCGTTTGGTAGGGTACTGCTCCGGCATTCGCCTGGTGTTGATCGGAGAAACCTCGGAAAACTACCGATCAGAGCAGCCGGCTGCTAGAATTCGCCTTCAGAAAGCGACTGAATTCGACCAAGCTGAAAAGCTAGCGTCGAAAATCCTGCCGCCGTCCGAACTCGAACTTAGGACCTCCCAGTCAGAGGCGCAGCAGTGACATCAGTTGATGCACTGAGCTACCGCTCCAGGTCTGAGTGGTACGCAAGCAGGCTGCTTATTATGTCTTAGCTGCTTCCGTCCTGAAACACGATGTGTAAAGGTCAATAATGATTTTGAATCCAAGACTTTTCTGTCTAGGCAAACGTAAAATACTCTTTTGTTACCAGTGATATTATAAAGAGTTTTTGAATCTACAAATTTTGTTTTATCCCTCAATTTACTAATTATTTACAACTAAAAACTGTCTTATAAAAAATCTGAAGACTGGCGTTTCTATTAACTAATATGCTTGCATTAGAAGGAAGTAGGAGGAGAGGGCACTTTTGTTAGTTTATTTTGTTCATATCTTAAATCTTTCTTTCCGCGAAAGGATCTTACGATTTGAAATACTGTACGGAAGATGGAGAATGTGATATTACACTCAGAAAATCAATTCCACTTTTTTTAAATTTTACTTTGCAGCTTGTCAACAAAGGTGAAAGAATACTGTTTTCCGTAAGAGCACTCACAAAAGAAGCGAAACTGTCAAAAGCAAAAGTTCCGTTTTTCGACAAAATTCCGAATGATACGATTGAATTTCCTGCTTGTCAATAACACTTCCTGCAATTCACATGATGCCTTTCAGATGCAAGAGATGTTCTCTCACATCAAACGGATTAACTTTTTATTCGAACAACATCCGAATCAAAACAACTGAAATTACTTTTTCAGTAACAGTTGATTAGAGAATATTCGAAAAGGCATTTCAAGAATAGATGTTAAAATTATCCATTTTATCCCGCGATGTTTAGACAAAGATATGCAAAAATGATTACTTTCTGTAGCGTGGACGCACGTAGGTGTTTAGCAACCTTATTTTTCAATCTAAATAATGTTCGCCTTGAAACTCCTTATTATTTTGTCCAATTTTCTGTTTGGTATAGTAGTCTATTTTACTATATTTTAAATAAAGAAGTATTTTGTATTGAAAACTAACATAAACACATTCAAATAATTTGTAATATTATCTTTCTGAATGCGTCATAAGAATGACAAAGAAGAGAAAAAATGATTTGTGTGGATTTGGATGACGATGATGATGAAGGATGGTTGAGGATGAAGGATGACGGAAATTTTACGCCTGATGTCTAATGAGAAAAGAACAAAAATATCGTGGTAAAATGTCGAAACCTGCAGTTTTTAACATAGATTCTACTAGAGGTCATCGCTCTTTTAGTACACAGGGATGCAAAGCAAACTATTCTACAAAACACCATTGAAATTGTAATGTTATTTGGAATATTACATTCTTCAATGCAATAAAACAATGCAATAAGGATAAAACATGTACATATCACATATGCTACGATATTTGTCGATAAAAAACCTAGGAAGTATGTGATATGAATATTGGATATAAATTAAATTTATTCATATTTTAACTCTCACAAAGCTTTGTTTCTATTACTGGCCGGATATTTCGTCACTTGCGTTTGAATATTTTGGGAAGTGATAGAGATCCAACTACCTCTGACACCGCTTTGAGGTAAATAATGGGAAATAGATGAAACTATCGAAGAATGGGATTTAGAAAGCTGTAAATGCTTCTACTAATCTGCTTGATCCAACTAAACGTGGATTGACTGCGTTATGAATAGCTAATTTGTAGTTGATTAAATTTTGATGGTTGTGTTAATGAATATTTTATAAACATTGTTTGCAATAAGGTGTCATTGTATATATTCCTGAATAAATCAGTTTAACCATCCACTACAGATTAAAGGAATTAAAACTATACTTAGCAATTCTGAAGTGATGTTAACGATATTAAAATCACTGTATTGCACCATGAATATGATCTGCACAAAACTAGCATAGAAAACAAAAGTAGGCACGAAGACGATATTAAATTGCAATTAAATTATGTAGGCATGTAATGATTATTCATCATAAACTTACCTAATTCATAAACAGAAATGCAAACTCGAAAACAATCAATGTTTCAACGGTGAGATGGGGCACGCAGGGAGAAAACAGCCTACCTTGTAGGTCGGCCAAGAGCGTGCCACAATCGACCGAGGGACATCGTCTTCCCGGTAGAGGAAGAGGTTTAAGGAAGGTAAGAAAGAGAGAGAGGGAGGAGTGAAAGGAGAGGGTAGGAAGAGGGCTGATGGAGAACCCTCGCCCGCAGGCCGGGCACGATTTCCTGCCTTATCACGTGCGGGCGCTTCGCCCCGACCTCTCCGCCGCCACGCCCCCTCTTCGTCCGCCGCCACCCTCACCCCCGCCCCCGACTCCTCTTTTTCCACCTTCAGCTTCACCTCGTCCTCGCCTTCTCCTCCCTCCACCTCCCTCCTCCGCCTTCTCCAACACCCTGCCTCCTTCCCGCCCCCGCCGCCACCTCCACCTACTCCTCCGCTTCCGCCTCTTTCTCCGCCTCTTTCTCTGCCTCCTTCTCCGCTTCCTCCGCATCCTCTGCCTCCTTCTTCGCCTCCTCCACCTCCTCCTTCACCTCCTCCACCTCCTCCATCACCTCCTGCTCTCCCTCCTTCGCCTCCCCCACCTCGTCTTTCGCCTCCTTCTCCGCCTCCTCCGCCTCCACCTCCTCCTCCCCGTCCTCCGCCTCCTCACCTCCTAGGACTCCTCACCGCCCAGCCCCCGACTCCGTGTCCGCATGACCCGCGTCGCGAGCCGATTTATTGGCGAACGCCTCAAAATCAATGAGCACCCGCTTTTATTTGTTCTCACTCGGCAGCGTTCGCCGCGGACCGCGCCGAAGTTCCGTTTCCACAAGCCCGCAACTGACCGCTGACAGCGCCATCGCGTGCTTTACCTTTCTTATGTTTTAAGGGGGAGAAAGAGAAAAATCTGCGCGGTGTACATTTTTCGTGACTCAGAACAAGCTTGTCAACAGAACACACCTTGCAGAGAAGTGTACTATTAGTAGATAAAATAGATCACAACTATCAACATTTTTTCACGCCTGGAAGCACGGGCACACTATCTTTGTGTGTAGCTGAAATGCTTTATTTGAAAATACAGGGCACTCAATCATCTTTTCGTTGCGTCTTTATACGCTATCTTGTCAACAACCTTCCCTCCACTGCTCGGCTGTTTGGAAAAAGAGCAACAAAGTATGATCAAGTTTCAAAGGGAAATTAGCAGTGCTGCAACAGCACATATTTTCTTGTATTATTTCTAAAATTAAACTTTTCGAAAATGCAGAGAGTTCAACGAAAGTGATACCTGCTCCATTCTTTTAAGCATACATTGTTTTGTTTGTGAAAAAAAAGTTTAAAAAATCGAAGCTATTTTTAAGAAAATGTATATTTTACATTTCCTTGATTTCAAGCACAAATTACGCCAAAACTACTCGTTTTAAAATAAAAGACATGTTTTTAAAAGTTGATTTTTAAAGCAGGTTTGGTTTAAGACCAAAATATCTATCTTCAACTTGGTAGTTTTGAAAAGTTAACCTTTTGCAATTTTCGAAAATACAGAGAGTTCGCGGGAAATGAGATTAGCCCCAATATTGTATCGTTCTTTGTAATATACGAAGAGAAAATTTAAAGAAAAAAATTGTAGCCGTTTTTGAGAAAATAATTCTTTAAACAAATTTAAAATTGTTTCTATTAATCAGGTTCACTTAATTATAGACAATCAGTTGATTTGAAATAAAATGAACTGTTCATAAACATAGTTTTTCTCACAAAGAGTCTGGAAAATATACAAGGTTTCGGAACACTAATGTTTTTCCATTATCAGGTAAATAATGTATAGCTTATTAAGTAATAAGTAGCGTGAATTGAAATTCAGATTACGGGGCATTATGTTGATAAATGACATTATATATCAAATGAATATATCAAAATCCATCAATAATAATGTTAATAAATTTAAAATTGCCTATATTTTGCGCAAAATTAGGCAAAAACTACTCATATTTTCAAAGAATTGAACAAAATTCAACTTTTTTTTCAAAAAATCGGGGACGAAACGAAAATGAGATCCGCACCATTCGTTAAGCGACCTCTACGCTACCCGAGGACAAAATGTAATTGAAAAATTCAGAGTCATTTTCGAGAAAATTTTGAAAATATAGAGGCTTAATATAAAAAATCAAAAAATCAAAATATTTGTTTCAATTTCAGAGGGTCTCGATTTAAGTCGATCGGCGAATATCAATTTTTGAAAAAATTGGCTGAATGGTTTATGCACTAGCGTTGACCATAGACGGCCCTACAGAAGGACACGCGGGCAGATAGATGGACGGACAGAGGCACGGACGAAGAGAAAGAAAAGACCGGTAGCGGTATCTCAGTGCATCAACTGATGTCACTGCAGCGCCTCTAACCGGGAGGTCCTAGGTTCGAGTCCTGACGGCGGCAGGATTTTCGACACTAGCTATTCAGCTAGGTCGAATTCAGCTGCTGTCTGGAGGAGAATTCTAGCGGCCGGCTGCTCTGATAGGTAGTTTTCCGTGGTTTCTCCGATCAACACCAGGCGAATGCCGGAGCAGTACCCTACCAAACGGGCCACGGACCGCGCGCGATCTGTCCTTCCTCTTCCTCCTCCTATCCTCTCCCGTTACACACACACTTACACTAACATGCACTACACTACCACATATTCCGGGAGACCGGTCGGGGGCTTAGAGCTTGTCCCGACTGGGGCGGTGCCCCGTTGATGGGAGAGTCCTGGTTAGGGGGGGAAACCCCACTAGCCGACGGTAGGTCGGCGCCGGATCTCGCCATCCAGCGGGGGAAGATCACCGCCATCTCCCGAGAAAAAACATGCACTACACTAACGGGACTAATGACCGAAGCAGTCGATGCGCCCGGAAACACGAAGAAATCAATCAATCAAACGAAGAGAAAGATGTTTTGCCGTCATTCGATTTTTCGGTTTCAAAGGGTCACAAGGCCTGAATCCTGACAACACTACGTGTTAGAGAAAGTAATTTACTGTTTATAGAGACATTTATCCACTTTTCAGTTACTTGGGCCCTGCAATAAGAGTTTTTCTCTGGAAAATTCAGTTTCACGCGCACGATGACAATACTTTCTCTTCTTACGAAGGACGTGAAAGTAAAACGTAAGTATAAGGCGAGATGAGAATTAAAATTTATGAGGTGTCAAGAATGTTCTTTGAATCCGCTGCATTAATTTTCCAAAATGGGTAACCGCGTCAACTATTAAGGTCATTAATCCCGTAAGTGTAGTGCATGTTTTATTGGGAGGTGTCAGTGATCTTTACCCCCTAGATGGCGAGATCGACTAACGGGTTTTTCCTCGACCTGGTATCTCCTACCAGCGGGACACTACCCCAGTTCGGACAAACTCTAAGATTCCGACTGGTCTCCCGGCACATGTGGTAGTGTAGTGCATGAAAGAATTAGTGTGTGTGTGTATATGTGTGTGTGTATATGAGTGTTTGTATATGTGTGTGTGTAAGGGGTGAGGATAGAACAAGGAAGAGAAGGAAGAATTGCGCGCCGTCCGTGACCCGTTTGTTAGGGTACTGCTGCGGCATTCGCCTGGAGTTGATCAGAGAAACCACGGAAAACTACCGATCAGAGCAGCCGGCCGTTAGAATTCTCCTCCAGACAGCGACTGAATTCGACCTAGCCGACAAGCTAGTGACGAAAATCCTGCCGCCGTCGGGACTCGAACCTAGAACCTCCCGGTCAGAGGCACTACAGTGATGTCAGTTGACACACTGAACTTCCTCTCCCGTTCTGTACCCGGAGTTGCCCGGTATCAACGCAAAGAAAGGTGCTGGCAGCCGACTGAGAGACAGACCGCGAGGGATACCAGCTCGCGTGCGGCATCGCAGAGCCACCAGGGCGTGCCTTGTCTCCGGTCGCCGAAGAGCTCAAGGGGCGTGGATTGTCACCCCTCGGCGGGCGCTTGGCGCATTTACAGCTCGCGCGCCCTCCCTTCACCTCCCCCTTCCCCTCCTCCCACCTGTCCCCTCTACCCGGCGCCACCCACGCAGTGGCAACAGGCGCTGATCCACGAGGGCACAACAACGTTGCACGGGAGCAAAATTACACTCCGCCTCGCGTAAGTAGCGAATTTCTCTCCGAGAATGAATATTTATGCCGGTTATTTCACTCGTGAAATATAGACCAACGAGGTTTAACAATTTCCCTTGGATCGACCAATCCGCTTGGTTTTATACCTACGGTTTTATGGATTTTATTTCATTGTTGCTCTGTCGTCTTCTTTTTTTTGCTGTTGGATATTGTAGAATTGCTCATATATTTCTGGTTACAAGTCATGTGATATTTTTAATAACTTATTATTTTCTCTTGTGGCAAACCCTTCATGCGAATAAAGGTAGGAAATTCTTGGATAAATCCTCGAGACACCGTATAAAGAATGGATTTATTAGTAACGGGGAAAGCTCTCGTAATTGTAAACCACAAAAATATTTGTCATTTACTTTGTCGATTTATCTTTGAGAACTTCGTACCCTTTAGAAATATGGCGATAGTATGGTCGTTGGTGAAATGTCTGTCAACAACAGAAACTTTCTCAGATAAAACAATTCATGATAGTGGATTGATTATTTTATATTTTCGAGCGCATCAACAGCTATGGACGTTAGTCCCGTAAATGTTGTGCATGCTACATTGCTGGAAGTGTCGGTGTTCCTCCCCCACTAGAATGTAAGATTCACCGTCGAGCTACAGACCGGCTTGCATTTCCTGCGTCCAGGTACCTCCGACAGCAGATTACTACCCCGGTCGGAACAATCTCTAAGCTAGCAAATGTCGTAAATCCGCCACACCATCGGCATTCAAACCGAACTTGAAATATTTGAGCCTCCTCAACTTTACAGGTTGGTAAAGCAAAGAATATTATACAGAGTGAGTCACGTAACTTTAGCACCACCTGCAGTTTTTAAACCATTGAATTTATTGCAATACAGCTTTTATGGAAGCGCATGAGGGAATGGGGCTAATTAATGTTTTAAATATAATTTAACGTATATTTTAAATGTAATAGTCCACCAATCAAGGTCGCGCAACCGCACTCCCTGCTAGCACGTGCTCGGGGCGTTACAATATCCGTTAAATACGAGTCGCAAAAAATGAAAATTGCTAAAGAAAATGCTCATCAAACATATGAGAGTATGAATATAATTGGAGTCGTCTTTTTACGCTCATCATGATAGACTAAAAAATAAGTATATAATTCCATTTGATAAAAACAAAGTTACCTCAATATCTCCAAAAATACGAATAATAAAATGGAAATGAAAGCATGTATTAATTAGCCCCATTTCCTCATGCACGTCAGTGAAAACCATTGTGATAACTTCAATCGTTTAAAAACTGCAGTAGGTGGTAAAGTTACGCGACTCACTCTGTATAATATTCTTTTCTTTACCAACCTGTAAAGTTGAGGAGGCTCAAATATCTCAAGTTAGGTTCGATGGTTCGTGGGATCGAGTTCTGCTGAGAGCATGAAAGTTTTCCGTGTCTATGAATATGTGTGACTCTAAGATAAGCTACCTCAGTCTGAACTTGTCAAGGGCATAGTAAGCCTTTCTCTCTATAACAATCTTGATGACCTGATAATTGACTCAGGGACAGACAGCATCTACGAGCAAGAGTCAACACGGGATACATTTCTCTATAGACATAACATGGCATACATTATTTTAGAATCAGTCATTAATCGCATTCCGACGCTCGACAGATCGAAAGAAAGTTATTTCTACGAGGGCGGGAGCGAGGGCGGGAGCGAGGGCGGGAGCGAGGGCGGGAGCGAGGGCGGGAGCGAGGGCGGGAGCGAGGGCGGGAGCGAGGGCGGGAGCGAGGGCGGGAGCGAGGGCGGGAGCGAGGGCGGGAGCGAGGGCGGGAGCGAGGGCGGGAGCGAGGGCGGGGGCGAGGGCGGGAGCGAGGGCGGGAGCGAGGGCGGGAGCGAGGGCGGGAGCGAGGGCGGGAGCGAGGGCGGGAGCGAGGGCGGGAGCGAGGGCGGGAGCGCGGGCGGGAGCGAGGGCGGGAGCGAGGGCGGGAGCGAGGGCGGGAGCGAGGGCGGGAGCGAGGGCGGGAGCGAGGGCGGGAGCGAGGGCGGGAGCGAGGGCGGGAGCGGGATCGTGAGTGGGGTCGAGAGCGAGAGCGGGGCGTGAGCGGGAGCAGGCGAGCCGCGCCGCGCCGCGCCGCCCGAGGCGCCTCATTTGAATTTTCCATCAAGTTGCGGCGGAGAAACGCGAAACCCGAGCGGCGCGCCCGCGGCGGGGAGCGAGCAGGGGTTGCAGGGCGCGCGAGAGGCGAGCTGCCTCCGAGGGAAGGCAAGGCATGGCAGGGTGAGGCGGTCTTGCGCGGCCCGCGCGACCGCAAAACTGCGCCTTCGAGCGGAGATAGATCGCGTGGGAAAGCATTCCGGCCAGGAAGACAGGGTGCGAATTGACGAGGATTCCTCTCAGAGAGTTCTATGTCCCCTTCTAATGTAGTAATTAACGTCCTTAGATTGTTGCCGAGTAAATTACAGGCGCGATTGAATATTGTTCGCCGAGGCGATACATGAAACATCTGTATGAAATTTGAACCTTGAGATTTATATGCAAGTACGTTATTTGTGATATCGACCGTGTGACATTCAATACGTTTCGTAATATTGTTTCTTTTAAGAAAAAAATCTTATAAAATCTTTAAAAAATCTTAAGAATCTTAAGAAATTACTTTTCTTGGAATATGAATACTCATAAGCCACCCTTGGCTACAACTCTGTTTCAATTGTTCTTATTGAATGGCGGACTGTTAAAATTCGTAATGGACGCCGGGCTTTAAGATTGTCATTTCGTTCCTCCGACTGGTTTCGTTAAGTCATCATATTATTTCAATATTATGAAAATTATTAGTTTGTCTCATAGAGGAACATTATCCACTTTCAGGTCTCTCACTGCACAACCAATTCATTTCTAAATGTTCCCACTAACTGCGTTAATGACAGACGCCACACGTAGACATTTGCCGTCTTTGCACCTTTCAGTACCTATTGGCGTCCTCTTTGTCAGCTGTTTTCTCTTTGTCCAAAACTGTTCCCTTCAGGTGCAGCCATACTGATACCTATACCTTTTCCATCCACCGCGCCGTTGTGACTCATAAGCCCGTATCTGTCAGCAGACACAAATGTTGTGCACCTGGTCTTACACGCGCTCACACAATTTACTGCAGACGGGAAAGGTATTAAGAGGAGGAACTTAGGTTAATTGGAATATTTCAGTTCTGCCATTAGAAAAACCGAAAAATTGTCAATTTTTAAAATGTACTTTGTGAAGCGATAGATGGCAGCTGGCAAGAGGACGGAGCAAAATTTAAAATGGTGTGCTAGGAATAAGAAAATGATGCGCTAGGCTCTCGCGGTATTCGAACTTCCAGGCCGAATGTAATACGAATGCGCATAATATTACAAGATCCATCCAGACCGCTCAGGAACGAAAGGGCGAGGGTTGAGTGATGAAACGTAGTGGGTCGAAGAGACTCAACATGCCACAACGCAATTAAACATCCATGCCCGAGGTGAGATTCAAAGCAGCAAATCTTCGAACCGAGTATTCCAAGGCGCAACAGTTTTAGTTATCTCAGCTATCCAGTTCAGCGACAGCAAGTAATAGAAGCAACAAATGTTCTTAATAACAAGGGGACATTCCAGGAGATTCACTTCACGCTATGCAATTTTTACATTTGTTTAATCCCCCTATTTAGAGTCACAAACACACTTGAGTTATAAACTTCACCATGATGAAATATCATGAACCATGATGAAAAACCATATAAAATATCATGAACCATGATAAAAAACATATTTTACATGCATGATCTTGAACTTATGCTGGAAAAGGCGCTATCTTTCTCAAGTGTTGTAAGATTAAATGAATTCAGCAATGAAAGCCGCATGAAATTGGAGCTTAATAAATGTGCAAAAGTCGACTTAAAGAGAGACAAATTGATAACGACAGACGCAGACACACAGAGATTCTGTTGTTACATCCATTGGCTATGCGTTATGTCCTCGAAGTTCTAAACACATGCTCCAAGTGGTACGGCGCTCACCAAAACCTGACATCTGTATACAACATTGTGCAACCAGGACTGATCGCACGGTAACAATAATTTGGATGTTCTTGTCCAATCCTGTCCACTTGTAGATGTTGCTGAGTTGTGTAATCAGATCGTCGTAATCAAAAAGATAGAAAAACGTCTTAAATATACAAGAATTTGGAAACCGAAATCAGCTGGATGTGCAGTATAAAGTTGGAAGTCATACCGGCAGTTGCTAATTGCGACATAGTGTCTTGCTGTGATGTGACGGGAGGCTCACACCCTTGAAGCATCTCGCCGTTGCAGCTGCACCTGCAGTGCAGATGTCAGAAGCGCGGCGCGGCGGCAGAGACGCATCCCTCTCCAGCCAGCGCCATGAAACGCTCCAAAATCAAAATTTGAGTAAAAACAGCTGCGATTGACTGATTATACACCCCGCCAGCGTCCCTCGAGCAACGACCCGGGTCGTGCCTCACGTGACCACGGGAGCCTTCGAACCGGGCACTGGAAGCGGTAGCTCAGTGCATCAACTGATGTCACTGCAGCGCCTCTGACCGGGAGGTCCTAGCTTCGAGTCCTGACGGCGGCAGGATTTTCGACACTAGCTTTTTAGCTAGGTCGAATTCAGTCGCCGTCTGGAGGAGAATTCTAGCGGCCGGCTGCTCTGATCGGTAGTTTTCCGTGGTTCCTCCGATCAACACCAGGTGAATGTCGGAGCAGTACCCTACCAAACGGGCCACGGACCGCAGCGATCTGTCCTTCCTCTTCCTTGTCCTTTCCTCTCCCTTTACACACACACTTACACTAACATGCACTACACTACCACACATACCGGGGTCGAGAGCTTAGAGTTTGTCCCGGTTGGGGCGGTGCCCCGCTGGTGGGAGAGTCCTGATAAGGGAGAAACCCCACTCGCCGACGGTAGGTCGGCACCGGATCTCACCATCCAGCGGGGGAAGATCACCGCCATCTCCAGGAAAAAACATGCACTACCCTAACGGGACCAATGACCGAAGCAGTTGACGCGCCCGGAAACACGACAAAATCAATCAATCAATCGAACCGGGCAAAACGCTCGGCCCCTCTACGATGAGAAGCGCGGGCAGTGGAGATCTCTCTGTTGCGGGCCGTCTGGCTGCGTAAGGCCGAGTCCTACGTGAGCTACAAGCGGCGGCGGCGGCCGAGATTCAAACGTGTTTGAACTCTGGGCTAAGAGGAGGGACTTGTTCCTAACGCATGTGAGTGGCGCGTTGTTTTGACTCCGGTATTAGCCTGGATAGCTAGTAGCTCTGAGCTAGCAGGGTGGCCCAACCCACGCATTGAATGGGGAGGTTGCCGTGAGGACAAACTGCGTTCCGATTCGGGTTGGTATCCGGATACCAGCCTGTCGGCTTATTTGTGCATCGGCGGGGTATGCGGGTAAGAGTTGTTCTCAGGTTGATTCATTGATTTTCTCATGTTTCCGAACGCGTTAACTGCTTTGGTCATTAGTCCCATTAGTGTAATGCATGTTTTTTTTCTTTTTCGGGAGATGACGGTGATCTTCCCCCGCTGGCTAGCGAGATCCGGCGCCGACCTACCGTCGGCTAGGGGGTTTTCCCCTAACCAGGACTCTCCCACCAGCAGGTCACAGCCCCAACCGGGACAAGCTCTAAGCTCACGACCGGTCTCCCGGAATATGTGATAGTGTAGTGCATGTTAGTGTGTGTGTAAGGGGGGGAGGAACAAGGAAGGGACAAGGAAGAGGAAGGAAAAATCGCGCGCGGTCCGTGGCCCATTTGTTAGGATACTGCTCCGGCATTCGCCTGGTGTTGATCAATTCTCCTCCAGACAGCGACGGAATTCGACCTAGCTGAAAAGCTAGGGTCGAAAATCCTGCCGCCGTCAGGACTCGAACCTAGGACCTCCCGGGGTTAACACTGCATTCTAAAGCGTTATGTGAGGTGTAGTAGACCACGCAAGGTTCTGTACTGTTCATCTGAAACACGCATTCTCCGCGCTTCGCCGCCATCTCCATTGCTCCTGGTCTCGTGGGCTGACGATCATGCGGAGCCAGGACAAAAAGGAGGAAACCTGCCATCCGGCTAGTCCTGCCCGGGCTCTTCGATGCCGACGCCGACGCCCTTATCCATCGACTGCCTAACTTCGAGTCTGACTCCCGTGCACACGACAATACCGCACGCCCGAGGATACTGAGCTCGCAGTCGAGAAAAGGGGATGGACAAATCACCATCAAAAAAGATAGTAATGTAGTTTAAGTTATTTCATAAGTCCTATTATGATCATTTCATTTATCACAGTACGATCACAGCCATCTCTCAAAACACATTTTGTTCTTTCGTACACTGACTCTGTAAATTAATGTGTTCAACATCATTTCTTTCAATCACGCCGCATGGTATGCACTCCTGCCAAAGGCACCTCCCCAACTTTCCAGACCAGCCATCTAAGTCGACAATCAAGGGAGGAGGTAAGTTAGGGAATTGGATTACCCACGCCACATCCCAAACAATTTGGGATGTTACAATTGTCGCCCTGCAGCGTGGTGCTTTGATATACGTGGATGTGGGATGTTATTATGTGTAGATAAGTTAAAGAGAAATCAGATGAAATGATATTTAACTCAAGAAAATCTCAGAATGTCTACCATCAAGATGATTAAGTATCAACATTACATTGATTTCAAAGAATGGTAGTCACACTATTTTAAAACCTTCAGTTGAATAGTCAAACGAAAGAGAAGTTTTCACTGTTAAAATCATTACTTAAATTCTTACATTTCCTCCAAATCGTTACTATATTGAAATTCTAAATTTCAAAAGAACCAGACGATATCATATGATGAATAAGACGGTTCCATGAATCCCTCCTTATAAAAACGTTCTCCAAGTTTAGATAACCAACTGCACATTGGAGAACCGGGGAAACCAAAAAAACGTTCACAGCTCATAATGGCTTGTTACACTGTTGAAACATTCAATAAGGAAAACAACTACGTCATGATGCACACAATGACATCACTTCCAACACTACGAAGTCAAAGGCTATGAGCAAATGTATAGTGAGTAGACGTATTCCTTGCGACGACTGGACATCTATTCCGCGTGTGCAATATCTGGAATCCTCTCACACTGTCCACCACTGCCACACAACGTTTAACGAATCGAAACATTATTTTCATCGAACATCAGGTAAGGCCAGCCAACTATTGCTGCATGGGGATAAAATGGACAAACAGAAAATCCCAACGAATATAAGCCGTTTGTTTCTCAATCAATGAATCAGACATTTACTCTTAAATTAGGGAAAACGCATATGATGTGATGTTTTTAATTAAATGCCACGTTTGAATTTGAAACAGCTCGTTGTAAATACAAATGAAGATAAGAAAAGTCGTCAGAACATATGAATATAAACATTGAATGGAAATTCTTTGATCATTTGCTTATTGGAAATGAACCAGTGAACATTTAGAAATTTGTGCAAGAATTTATTTTGAATTATACTTGCGGTGCATTTAAATTAATGGTAAAGTGTAAAACCATATTAGGCTTACATGTGTTATCGAGTGCTGCATAATCGATTTAAATATTAAGCACTCTCCGATTTCAGAGGTAGAAAATAAAGATAGCGAATTTTTGTGTACGTTTTGTTTGCAGTGACTTATCCATTTTTTTGTTGCTTCTACAATTTTTGTTGCTTCAATATTGTTGAAAATAATTCCTGGGAATTTGGTAGGCAAATGATTTCGACACGATGTTATACCTTTTCTCAATGATTATTAACGGAAGTTTGATGTTGCGTTCTCGAAGTGTGAATAATTTAGCTTGAATCATTTTGATTTTACTCTTCTCCCTCAATTTTTAAATTATTAAATACACTTTGAAATCTTTCTGTAATGATTCATAGGCTAACTATAAATTAGTTTATTTAATAGGTTCAATTTAACTTGAATTCTTTTAATGCTCTATACACATTGCACGCCGCTAAAATTCGGCTCCATTTCAGACTCACTATAGTACCCATTCACATGAATAAACCAGTCTGATGGTTCTAATACCGTTTTAAATTATGTCTTTTTCTTTCCTATCAATTCACTGTCTCGTTATTGTACTCTTTCACGGGCAACCAGCGACCCCTTCTAATTCTTCTTACCCATATTTTTCTTATCTTTCTTTTCTTTTCTTTTTCTTCCTTATCAT
>BLKR01011421.1:0-32929 GCA_011170035.1 Teleogryllus occipitalis
TGTCTTTATTTGTGGCGAGGCTCAGGCCTTAAGGCCTGCTCTTCCGCCTAACCACTTTAATTAATTTACAATTTTAAAAATTACAGTTGAGGCGTTCGGATGTAATTAATATTACCTGACGTGTCGCAGAAGAAGAAAAAAAAATCAATTTGTGATTAACCAACTACATTAATTTATCAGTATGAGCCAAATTAATTTATTGTAATTTTTTGTTTATTCTTGAAATTTTGCAAAATGGAAAGACATGATGTAAGGAACATTCTTAAAAATGTATAATAAGATAGTTTACCACTTATTCCACTTAGAATCAATAATTCAAAATTCACCAGAAATGTCAGTTGTCATTACCCGACAGCCTCAACTGTGAACAATAAACAAAAACAAAAAGGGGGGTTATTTTACATTTACGTCTGGGATGCAATACTAGGGACCATCCCGGCATACGCCTTAAGCGATTGAGTAAACCCAGAAAAAACCTCAATCAGGATGGCGGCTTAAGGCCGAAATATTAAGAGGAAGAAATATCAGGGCTGAGAGTGAAAAACAAAATAAAAGGGGAAGAGAAGAAAATGGAGGTGGACAAGAGGAGATAATAAAGAAGTGATAATGAAAAGGATAACGGGGGGGATCAGAAGAGAAAATATAGTACATATAATTTTACAATTACATAACAACAGCTAGTTCTTGATGACATATACAATGCATAATATCAATCAACAATAAGGGAAATTACCACATTAATCATTAGGTAAAGGCACTTACAAAACGATATCTTACAGTATAAAATACAGAAAGTGTCAATAAAATAATAGTGTGACTACTGATTTTCTTTGTAACAATAATAGTAATAAAATATATAAATAATAATAAAAGTGACAAACATCATAATTTCATAAACATTTGTAAGCTGTAGTTTTACACAATATTTTCTTATTTTACATTTAGAAATCTATTACATTATGGCAACAAAGTTGTATTTTAGATACAGCTATGTAATTTCTCTAATTTTAAACATTGTATCAGCAGTAATAGGATTAGCTTTTACTGTATCCTGAAGTAGGAAAGGAGGAAGATGGCCAGGAGGAAGGGAGTGGGAAGAAATACTTTCGAAAATATGACTTTAAAACAACAACAGAAAAAACGATCTAGCATGGAGGATGATATGTAATAAAGGGATCATGGTCATTGTTTCAGAAAGTAATTAAGATAAAATTGCGGATAGAACAGAGCGTGTGTAAACTACATTTCATTGTTTTTTATCCAGACACCAAGTTGAGTTTTGAATTTTCTAAAGTTGCTAATTCTCGTAAGATGTGTAGGTAGTGAGTTCCAGTTTCGAATTACTGTGACAGTGTAAGATTTACTGTATGACACAGTGTTGTGTCGAGGTACGCACAGCAATAATGCCGAACGCGATCGCTCTAGTGTTAGCATTTTGAAGTTCTTAGACATGTGTGTTTGAAGGCCGTTGTACAATATTTTATGGAGAAGCAAGAGGCTATGCAATGTTCTTCTTTTTTCAATGGGGCTAATTTTTGTCTGTCTGTAGTACGCAGATACATGATCGTACTTACGAAGATCGAATATGAAACGAATGCATGCGTTTTGTGCTGTTTGCAACTTCCGTTGTTGCTTGGTTTTTAAGTTAGTGAGCAAGAAATCACAGTAATCGAAATGGGGCATAATTAGTGAAGTAATCAGGTTCATACGTGTGTTTATAGGAAGTAGTTCTCGTACACGTTTTAGGGAGTGGAGGTCTTTGAAGACTTTTTGACAAATCTTACTTACATGCGTAGTCCAGCTGAGAGTGCTGTCTAAATGCATTCCTAGGTTTTTTACGTGGTTACACCACGGTAGAGGGGAGCCATTTATACTAATGGACGGAAGAGTTTTCTCTAATTTGTTGATGGCGTTGCGGGAGCCTATCAGTAAGCTTTGGGACTTATTTGGGTTTAATAAAAGTCCTAGAGCTGCGGTCCATTTATTGAGAGCATTTAGGTCCTCATTTATTTTCTGAACTAAAGAGTTAAGCTCCGACGGATGTCCGCTGACATATAGTTGAAGGTCATCTGCGTACATTTTATAGTGACAGTATTTAAGACATTGTCCTACGTCATTTACGTAAATTAAGAATGCTAACGGTCCTAGAACTGTTCCCTGTGCAATACCCCGGGCGGTTTTAATGGCACTGGATCGGTTTTCACCTGATACTACGACTTGTTGACGACTTGAAAGATATTGTGAGAACCACCGTATCGTGGGTTTAGCGAAGCCCAATGCTTTCATTTTCTCTAGCAGGATATCATGATCAACCGAGTCAAATGCTTTACTGAAATCTAAGAGAATAAGTATTGTTAATTTACCGTTGTCAATGGCGATTCTGGCCTCTTCAATTAAGCTTAAAAGCACAGTTCCTGTACTTCTGCCTGATCGGAAACCATGTTGATGTTCACTTAAGAGATTTTTGCTGTCTAAATAGTTCGTTATTTGATGTCGTGCAATTTTTTCTAATACTTTAGAAATTGTAGGTAGAATACTAATAGGTCTGTACTCAGGAGGATTTGTTGATTTAGGAAGAGGATGGACAAGTGCAGTTTTCCAAGAGGTCGGATAAGTTCCACTTATGAGAGAAAAATTTATTATATCTGTTACAATGGGATATATTATTTCGGCACAAAGTTTCAGTAATTTGGCATTAATATTGTCTACTCCAGAGGCGTTTGATTTTAGACTCTGAATAGTTTTAAGGACGTCAATAGGACTTGTACACGCGAAGAAAAATTCTTCTGGAGTATTTCTAGAATGGAACTGTAAGTTTGATAAAGTCATGCTTTTTAATGAACTTTCGAAATGGGGAGCCATATTAGCGAAACGTTGGTTTAGGGAGTCTAGAGGTATATCAATTTGAAGCGGTGCTCGTGATCTGCCTATGCCAAGAGTGCGTAGAGATTTCCATACTTGTTTCGAGTCGCCATTTGTACCCAAAACGTTGTGGTAATATTTACATTTCGCGTTTCTCAATTTTTGTGTAACAACATTTCTTAATTTTTTGTATTTACTTCTGTCGTTTTCGCATTTTGAATTTCGAAAAATTTTGAAGGCAGCGTCCCTTTGTTTCATTAAGCCACGTATTTCCTCTGTTATCCAAGGTGCCGACGGACGTGTTGCACGAGCTTTTCTTACGGGTATGTGTCGATTAATCAGCTCCGTCAATTGATGAGTAAAAGTATTTACTTTTCTATCTAACGAACTTTCTTGAGAGACAAGATGCCAGGGCATAGACATACCGTCAGAGAGAAATAATTCAAGATTGAATCTTTTGAAGTCGCGGTATTTGAAAACTGTTGGCGAATATCTAGGGCATTTCATATTGTATGAGACGTATATGAGATCGTGTTTAGATATTCCAGGAACTGGTGATTGGCCATGAAATTTCACTTTGTCAAGATTCGATACAACGATGTGATCTATCCAAGTATCTGTGCTGATTGTATGGTGAGTTGCATTTAGTGGTAAGATAGAAAGATTCATTTCGCCAAAAATACGTTTGAATTTGTCGGCATGCGACGAAGATTTCAGAAGATTACAATTGAAATCGCCCATCAGTATTATGTTATCGTATTTACTTGAGCAAAGCGCAATTTCTTTGTCGATAGCTTCGATATTCCCTGTTTTCGGAGGACAGTACACTACGCCTAGGGCACATTTTTTGTTAAATATGGAAATTTCAATAAAGAGATATTCGTTATTCTGATTAACGTTATCTGCTGATGAAGTTATGTATTTATAAGTGAGATCATCGCGAAGGTAAATACCGACACCACCTCCCTGAGACGCGATATGTGGGTTCCGGTCACTTCTAAGAAAACGGTATCCAGGAATTGTGACAAGTGTTGTAGCAAGTGAGATCTTTAGCCACGTTTCGCTAATAAGGAGAACATGAAAACGGTGGGTTGAAATTAGTTCTCGCACTTCATCAAGATGACAATATAGCGATTGAGCATTTACGTGACCTACAAATAAAGTTCGCGATGAAGATTTTGATATGGAGGCGTAAGTATTATGAGGAAGTGTTATTGGTTGATTGCTTTGTCCATGTAATGAGGAAAGGTGTAGGGGCGGATTCATGCTGGTGGAGGAGGTATTCTGGTTAATATCTGGCGGAGGAGGAATTCTGTTAGAAATGATAACCATTGGATGTGAAAACAGGGCCCTAAATATAATGATAAGAACAAACATGACGCTGAAATGAAGATTCTTAGATCATTATTCAGTGCTATTCTGTGCTATTATTCTATAATATTCTACACTACCCTACTACAGTATACGATACTATTTATATACCATTATTCGTTATGCCATCGTGTATACCATTATTGGAAGCTTAATTTAGAGAAGAAATATACCTAATATATATTTTGTTGAATTATTTTATACCGCAATTGTCCAGAAAGGAATGCCATTTATATGTTAAAATGTATTGACCTTTGTTACGTGATTTGAATTTGGAATGAATATCAAATTTGTTTGAATATGTGACCAGTGGCAAATTATCGTATCACGGCGTCACATTTTTTCTAGCAACGTTGAAAGTTGTCTATTATAACTTCATACATGTCCGTGAAACGTCTTTGAAGTTAGCAGGACCATTTCACCCAATCACAAAACTGTATAGCTCTGCCCGATCCGCGGCAAATTTCTTTATTGCAGATTATCATTAGTACGCGTTTTGGGTAAATTATTGTGTAGAGTATGAATTTTTGCTAAGTAATTTGAACTAACAGGTCCGCGGAAGGTTTTTATATTACAGATTAAATTTAGCACTTGTTTGGGGCAAGTTTTGGCGTAGATTATGAATTGTTTATGCTTTTGGTTTAGGAGAAAACATATCTTTTCTTTGCGCACGGAGCTCCCAAGAGGTACATATCTGGAATTTGAAGCTGGGTAATTTTAACAAACCAGTCCGCGGCCAATTTTTTTATTACAGATTATTATTAGTACGCGTTTTCGGTAAACTATGGTGTAGAGTATGAATTGTTGCATGTGATGGTTTGGAAAGAACGTCTCTTTTCCTAGCGTAAAGCATTCAATCGATGGTCATTTTTGTGATTCGAACCCATGAAATTCGAACTAACTGGTCCGCGGCAATTTTTTTTATTATATATTACACTTGACACTTGTTTTGGGATAATTTTGGCGTTTAGAATGGATATTTACGTGTGATTGCTTTTGGAGTGCGTTTCGTTTTCTCTGTCGGCGCTCGCAAGATGACCGTACATGTTAGATTTTGTTTTATGCAAATATTTTTTGAAAGAATGGAGATATCAATATTATTCCTTCATTAATCGTTTATAAATAAACATAGGCGAATTTGGAGTGATTTTTGGTGTGTTTACTTGTATTATTACCGGATTTAGATGTGTGGTTCTGCTAATTTCCAATGGACCGTGTCCATGAATACTAACGTTTTGTTCCTGAGCAGTTCCTCAGTTCTAGAATATATCAGATCGACGAATTTACATTACTAATACTTAAAAGAAATCTGTTGCGGGTACGTCTTACATACTAAGAAACTACATACTTACTTATATACATACTTACATACTTATTACATACTAAGAAAATTTACGATTTTTCTGCACGAATAGAAATAATATCATTATTTTGAAATATCTCCAACAACTTCAAATATTCTCGATTCTCTTCAAATCGATATTCTGTTTTTAGTAACAAAACACTCAGGTGGTACGATTCAATTGTTGAATTGGTTTATTTTTCCAAATTCAGTGTGTATTTCATAACACACAGTTAAAATTTCTACGACTAATTTCATTTTAAGATATTCTTCTAATTGAAAGTTATTGAGAAGATAGCGCAATGAATTCACCAGACACTTACGCGATTTCGCAAGTGATGTTGAATCGCAAGGATGTAAGCAGTTACAACTGACCTGGATTTATTGTTCTAAAAAGTCATGTAATGCGACGCAAATGTAAAGTCAAATTTGAAATGGCTGGTCATCTACTTGTGATGCACAAGTATACTTCATACTTTAAGGACAATAAACATAATTTCATATCGGAATCAGGCGAAGAGTGTCTCCAAATTACGGGGCTAATTCGGATGTTAACGCAAGCATCAGGATTTCATTGTTTTACCCAGAAACATTTTTTGACATTTTCGAATATGCGAGGGGGATTCAGAAATGAAGCCTTCTCAAAATACTACTTTTTGTTTCATTTAAAGAATTAGAAACGTTTCGCATATCTGGGTTATTAAATTGAAACCGTTGGCAACAATACATAGTTGACGAGTCATTAAGAGACGGCAGCTCAATAGCTGTTCAAAACAATAGCACAAAATCTATTGGCTATGAACAATGAAAAACTCGTCCTCGTCCGGTTAGTAGAGGAGAATATATAAGCAACAGAAGTATGTAATGGATACGTCCAAGGGAGAACAATATGGATTCAATATCTGCAAAAACATGGAGCTTCATCAAATGAAGGCTTTCATAGAATGTAAGCAGGGTACGGGCATGTATTCTACGTTAAATGAAGCATTGTGTTCAATGCATGTGCCGATTTTCGAGTGACCTGCTATGCACGACGTATCTCTCCCGACCTGGACAGGTGTCTGTAATCAATCAGGAAAATATGGCAACTGCGGACGTGATAGTGATGGGCAATCGACGAATATGTTCGTTGTCAGCGTCTGTCAACCTCCGCTCCGATGTGAACGGCACTCTTATTCAGTCATTCTATCGAAGGAACGAAAATGTTAAAAGGTAAGCACTCAGAATGAGGATAACACCACGCACTAAGCCGATCGATGGACGACTGGAAATTTGCGTTGTTCTAGCATCCGTAATACTTGAATAGCTTATAGGTACACCTATAGGTAAAGCAAACGCACTTATCGTAAGAACGTCAACATTTTCCGTTATCATTAGAAACATTAAACCATGAGGCCTACCATTTCTTGTTTGCACCGCGAATAATTTGAGTTGTTGTTAGTTGTCTACCAAATGAATAATCCATAAGGTCAATTGATGGCTGTTTCTGGGCACCTCATTTGCCATAATTATTAGTCCTGTTAGTGTAGAGAACGTTTTATCCCAGGGTGGTGGTGATTTCTTACCCGCGGGATGGTGAGATGTGGCCCAGAGCAACAGGTTGTGTAGGAGGGGGGGGGGTATTCCAACGAGGTACCGCCCTCGCCGTGACATTTTCTAAGCTCCCGACTGATCACTCGATATGTGTGGTAGGGTGGTATTTGTAAGAACGAGTAAGGAGAAGGAATAGACGAAAGAAGAAGACGGAAAAATCACGCGCGGTCCTTGACCCACTTCTAGATGCTAACCGGTCTAGGGTAATGCTCTAGATTTAGCATGGTCTTAATCGCAGAAACGGCGGAAAACTACTCAATAGAGCAAGGGACAGAAATAATTCTACCCCAGATAGCGGCAGAATTCCACTTAGCTCTAAAAGTGTTCCAAGAAGAAACAACGCAATTTCGTAAATAAGCTCTTTACCCCAACTTTAAGCGGATTTTGCGTAATAAACTTCGAGATTTGGAATGGCTAAGGCGGAAGAAGCACTCAAAAAGCTGATTTGAGAAAATAGTTTCTCTACAATAATTTGTATTTTAAAAACATATAAACATCCCAGAAATATGTATGTAGTTTATTATTTACATTGTAATACGGAAGCCGATTGCTATACTTCCCGGCTATAGCTGATTTCTTCAAGAATATCAAAAATTCGCGTTACTAGTGTCTAAGGGTACTAAGTCACCCAATCTGAGGCGAGCACGTTATCTATGCCAGAGAGCGAGGGAAAACGAGTTTTCATAATATCCTAAGAGAAACGAACACTTTCGAGTCAACATCCGAACCGGACGTTTACTCTCGAGTCAACATGAGCTGTCAATATTCTCGAGTCAACAGTGGAGCCCGAGTTTAGAATATATTATCAAATTCAGTTACAAGTGCAACGAGAATATGGGGAGTGACTTAAGATACGATTGTGGCGCTAAGGAAGCGTCGTTGTTGCTGTACCAACTGACGTCACCGAGGGCCACGTTCTGCACTTAAGTTCATGTGTAACAGTGAACAGAAATTTCAGTGAGATTTAAAAATTTGCAACTTATGATTTGAGAGTAAAACTCGAATATTTTCTTTCGTGAACATAAAATGATACTTGTAAAAGTATGGAAACAACAAATTCTAGGAGAGTGTACTTAAGATTAATTTTCAAGTGAATGAGTGTAAAAGAGAAAGTTATTACGTGAAACGAATTTGAATAAAATACGAATCAGTATTGATGGAAAAACTGGTGCAAAGAAACAGTTATTGTGAAAGTAAGAATTGAGTAGTGAGGGGATTAGCCACGATAATTAGGAGAAAGTGAAACTTGTGGAAAAGTTTACATGTAAATCTTAGTATCGAAAAAGCAAGGTTAAGTAATAGATTTGTTGTTGATTGCATCTGAAATTGATAAATGATTTTGGATCTGAAGAATAGAAATACTTGTGATAGAAGAACTGTTTTTCCTTTATTAATTTGAAATATTGTAAAAGTTCAAGTCAAGATTAAGAAATAAGTTCATTGTAAAAAGAGTTTATTGACGGGTTACATTTCCTTTGCTTTGACTTATGTTTCTGTGTTCTGACTTTCAATTGACGAATGAACGTATTAAGGGAAAAAATTAAGTGACATTTTTTATTTCGTTAAATATTGTTTTCCTTGTTATTTGCCTCAAATTCTTTGTGAAACCCCTGTTGGATAAAATCACCCCTGAGATCATTGTGTAATTCAACAATAAGAATAATAATGACAATAGCAAACATGACAACAGTAGCAAAAATGACAACAGTAACAACACCAATAATAACGACGACGACAACAACAATAGTAATAATAATATCAATAATTACAACAAAAATATTAACAAGGATAATAACAATAACAAATACAATAATGAACGAGCGATGTGGCTCAGTGCGTAGCTCTCTGACTTCACAGTCGGGAAGCCTCTATTTCATCCCCTAGCCGGCCATTCTGACAGGTTTCATAAATTCTCTCGGTCATACAGGTGAATTCTGGTACAGATCAAAAAGACCATGACCACCTCTCAACATCATACTATCACCTCATAATTCATAATTCAAGACTTAACAACCTTGTTTTACGAAGGGATACACCCGAAAAGCTGATTCCCATAATTACACACGTTAATCTCTCTCCACGACAGAATACGACTTGACCTCAGAAGAGAACGTGTAATGGCGGATACGATAATAATAATAATAATAATAATAATAATAATAATAATAATAATAATAATAATAATAATAATAATAATAATAATAATAATAATAATAATAATAATAATAATAATAATAATAATAATAATAATAATAATAATAAATGTCAATATAAATTGCAGAATACTGTGTACCAGATTTAGATGTCACCACCCTAAAAGCGCGGTTGAGAGATTTCGTCTACCCAGCTTTTTAGTAGGAAGAGATGTCATAGATATTGTGAAACTCCATCACCAGTAACTGGAGAGACTGCGTCAGTACTTCCACGAAAAAGCGAATAGAAGTAAGATACATCGGATTGTAACATACATTGACCGGAAAATCACACCATTGAATTTGACTAATGAAAAATGAATCTACAAAGACAAATACAGACCACTGAAATCAAAATCAGCAACTGGACAGAGAAGCAACTTCGTGGATGCTACTCATACGACCGGTAGCGGTAGCTCAGTGAATCACTGCAGCGCCTCTAACCGGGAGGTCATAGGTTCGAGTCCTGACGGCGGCAGGATTTTCGACACTGGCTTTTCAGCTAGGTCGAATTCAGCTGCTGTCTGGAGGTGAATTCTAGCGGCCGGCTGCTCTGACCGGTAGTTTTCCGTGGTTTCTCCAATCAAACCAGGCGAATGCCGAAGCAGTACCCTACCAAACGGGCCACGGACCGCGCGCGATCTGTCCTCCTTCTTCCTCCGTATCCTATCATCTCCCCTTACACACACACTTACACTAACATGCACTACACTACCACATATTCCGGGAGACCGGTCGGGAGCTTAGAGCTAGTCCCGGCTGGGGCGGTGCCCCGCTGGTGGGAGAGTCCTGGGTAGGGGGAAACCCCGCTAGTCGACAGTAGGTCGGCGCCGGATCTCGCCATCCAGCGGGGGGAAGATCACCGCCATCTCCCGAGAAAGAACATGCACTTCACTAACGGGACTAATGACCGAAGCAGTTGACGTGCCCGGAAACATGAAAAAAATCAATCAATCAACTACCCATACGGATATTACCCACATATATAACTATTTTATATAGTGGTTTCTTTGAGCAGGTGAGTCTACAAAATTACATAGAAACTGCGGAAGTACGTTAACGGGGTTGCAAGAGAAATGTATGAGCGAGTTGACTGCTGCGCGTGACATGCGTGTACCTCTGGCGCCTGGAGGCGCCGCGTTGGACGGCGTGGAGGCTACCCTGCGCTGCGGGAGACAGCGCCAGCCAGCTGCCGAGATGGGGTCGACGTAGTGACCTGAGGAAGCCTGCGACATGACAGGCGAAACGTCGGCCGCTCAGCCCTCTACGCGGCGTCATCCGGACAGCCAAGAAGTCTGTTTCTGAAGAAACTGTTTCTATACAATTAGAGACTATACTGATCGTCAGAAAGAAAAATAATGTTTACTTTAATAAAACCAAGATGTAGAATAATGAATTAGTTTACATTTGCATTGTATAATTTAAAAAAAGACTTAATATGCCTGTAACAAGTGATATACTTCAGCTTCCGGGTTAATGATCCCCATCTCGACCGGGTTTTTGTCCAGTTTCCCTGATCCTTTGAGCAAATGCTGACATGGCCCTTTGATTTGCTTCTGTACGTAAATGTAGCTTCACTATGCGCACGTTTTGTCGAACTTTCCTATTGCTTGTAGTGGTAGTAAAGCTTAGGGTAAGTTTCTATTTTGTTACCAATGCAGAAAAATCAAATCTGCAGTTCGTTGAGCGTTACAAATAAGTTTCCTATAACTCGGAAACGAAAATATTTAGTTTTTGAAATGTTAATCTCTCACTTTTATAAATGTATTATTATTATTATTATTATTATTATTATTATTATTGCTATTGTATTGTTTCATCTTTCAACTATTATAGGTTAAATTGTTGGGAAGGGATTCTGAAAATCAAGAAAGCGTGCGCAGATGATTTTCTCCCACATACGTCACATACAGTTTTTGACTAAATAAATATCTAAAATATCTTACCCATACCACTTGGCAGCATTCTGAAATCTATATTGTTATGTACGTAAAAAGACACAAGTCAACAAAAACAATTTATTGGTCAAGGTCCTCACAGGAGTGATCCCGTTTACAAAAATCCAGGAGGGTAGTCCGTTGTTCAATGCCGCGGTGTCCAAAATCCAGAAGAAGTCCAAAATACGTGCACGGTCGTCCAAAATACCAGGAGAGAGAGAGAAAACAAGTTAACTTTGCCGAGTTCGCACAATATACACTATACATTAAGTCACTTCTGGATCGCACTTCAAGACTGTCTGTTCCTCTGGCCGGCGCGGCCCGTTAAGAAGCACGCCGCGCCGTAATCTCGCCTCGGGGCTGCTGATCCGCTCGCCGGCCGCTCACGTTCCATTGGCCGGTCTTCGCGCCGGTTTGTGGCCCTGCTGCCTTCAGTAGCCTCCGTCCCGCGCTGCCGAATTGGCGCGCGGTACGAATCCTCGTATATCGCCGCAACATATATCGCTGAATAACTCCTAAACGGAATGTTAAAAACTAAACTTTTTGTTGGAAGATATTTAGCTAATGTTGGTTACTTATTTCAAGGGCTATATCAACAAATAGTACGTAATTATATGCAAAATATATTGAAAGAAAACTATGTTCTGCTCCCTAGTTTAAATTTATTAGGCACTGAATGTCGTGCGGAAGTGAGAACTGTTGGGTTGTATTTTTGCAACATTTTTTGCTTAAGTTGATGAGCACTTAATTCAACAAATAGAACTTCATAATCTACATAATACATTGAAAGGAAACTGATCTGCTCGCCAGTTTCAACTTTATTATAATTTGAATAGTCTGCCGCACAGCGACCTTGAGCGGTTGGGTTGCATTGTTGCAACATTTTTGCTAAAGATGACGAGCACATAATGCTAGAAGTAAAGTTTGGGGATAGAGCACTTAATTAACCCAAAATTAGCCTAAAATGATGAGCTAGTTTTCTTTGCTGACTGCTATAGTGTGTCTGCCAGGTTTATGAACATTTGACTTCATGTAAAATACCCCTTAAACGTAAAATATCGGTTTCAAATACAAAGAGCCGCGCCATCAGCCAGATCAATTGGGGAATATCAATTTTGGAGAAAATCGGCTAAACGGTTTAGCCGCTAGTGTTGTTCACAGACGGACAGATAGACTGACAGACTCATACGGACAGACAGACGGACGGACGGACGGACGGACGGACCTATTGGCGTCATTCGAATTTCTGGTATCAACGACCCACAAAACATGGATTCTGGTAACACCAAGCGTAATTTTTTTTCAATTTAGCAACTGGATTTATCCTCTTTTCTGTTACAAGTTCCCTGCAATACGAGTTTTTCTGCCGAAAATTCGCCGTTTCTGTCGCGCAGCATTACATAACTTTCTCTTTACTATGTAAGCGGTAGCGACAAAGTAAAAAGATCTGTGCCACCACTTAAATCTATTTCATGGACAGTTTATTTCACTGCTTTAGTAGTATCATGTATGCGGTTATTAATAACTGTGTATGTTGTCTTCTTTACATGTGGTCTCATATTCATTATACCACAAAAACTTGAAGTCCCTTCAGCCCTTGACACACACATCTCACGGTATACACAGCTCTTCTGTTGATTTTATAGAAATCATTAATCTGATCTTTCGTAGGACAAATGAAAAATGAACCAGCGACCAATGTTCACATGGAATTAAAAACTTACAACCTAAACCTCATATCTTTTACAGTTGTATCACAATATTTCCCCTACAAACACAACGAAAAAACAAATTTTTTTGCCGTTATTTTAAGAAAAAATATGTTAACAACACATTGACTGTCACACTCAATAACATTAGGGCTCCTATAACCTGACTTCCTCTTATAATATGTGTTTACGTGGTACAATACTTTTAGGAAATCGCCTGTGATTTTTATGTACCGCTCTTTCCGCATTGCCGTCACTAAAAGCAAAAACATAATTTATGACTACGTATTCCTCGTTGCTATAAATTCGCGGCATTTTCATGCGAAATGCACATCATAGCAAGCACAAGTAGGCTGACACGTAAACACATAGACGATGGTGTTTCTAAAGTAATAGACGATGGTGTTTCTAAAGTAAACATATAGGCAACTCTATTTCAGAGTATTTCAAATCAACCCCAGTGGTGTATGAATTTGGTTGATTTCAGGAATATCGTTTTTTAGGGCTTTTGGGTGATTTCCATGGAAATTTGTCTTTTTCATCTTATAGGAGACTTGTTTCCTCGCCAATTCAAAATCACAATAAATTGTTAGCAGCAACGGAAATGCTTGCCATGTATGTCGTTCACAATTCGAAATTACAAGCAATCAAGAGAAAACAATTAAAATAACGGAAATATGAGAAATTTATATTCCAAACATAGTTACAATGAGAAATTACACGTTGAAATACGATCATGTTAAAAAATTTAATTACAATTCACCAAAAAAAAAAATGTAGTGGCACTATCCACTGACAGCTGAAACTGCACCGCGCAGAACGTCATAAATTAAATTATAACTTTAATACTACTATAGATAATTAACCATGTTTTACCGAAAGAAAGCTAAGTGAACAGTAAAGAAATAAAAGTAAAAATATATATTTTTGAGATTGTAAGCTTATCTACCCCCTAGTTCTATTTGCAGGTTTGTATTTGCTTTTAGAGTGGATTTTCCACGCATAAGCTCCACCACCGCCCCCGCCCCCGCTTCAGCCGCCGACCCACGCTCGCGTTCACGCTTACGCCCACTTCAGGGGTGTCACAAATCCTCACCAAGCACATTTGAGAGCTAAGACGATCGACCGGAACATTCTTATATTATAACCTTTTATTCTCATTCTAATTTTCACCAATTTTTCCAGCCCACATTATTTTTTTTCTTATTTGTTTCATATATCTAGCATCTACTGTACTAAAATTCACTAACATTTACACAAGTTTGAGTTTTCACGCTACCAAATCTCTCCACATTTAAAAATTTACGATTCAACTAGAGTGTATATTCTCGAATAAAAGCAACCCAAAAGGAATATTGGAGTCTGTTTGAATATGAAGCGATATTTTCCAAGAAAATGAGTTATTACAAACAGAAGTGGGTGTCTCTCAACATGGGTCTGATAGATGTTTCTGGGAACTCAGTCTTTCAGAGAATAAGGAGATGTAGTGCAATTTGAGAACGTTGAAAGGGAGTGCCGATGTGAGCATTTACAAATAACAGGGTTACAGGACCTCGTGACTGTGCCGTTGAACTGCCAAAGAGTGCATGATGTATAACTATGAGTGATCGAACGCAGATATGTTAGTGTAAAAGTAAAGGGTAATTAAAAGAGTCGTCTTATCTGCGTGTCTGTATTTCTGTGCAATTCAATATATCGTCCACGGTTCTGACGCTGAAAAGATCCTACAGAATGAGATAATAATCAGCAATCGTGTTAGTTTAGGCACTCAGTTTCCTTCGAAGAATGCTATACATTCCATTGGCAATACTTCACTACAGATCTTAGGGCTTCCTCTAGATTGAATGAGCGTGTGTGTGAGAGAGAGAGAGGGAGAGAGAGAGAGGGGGGGGAGAGAGCGTGTGTTGAGCGCGAGTGTGCATGTGTATGTGTGCGAATTTGTATGCGCTCGCGTATATGTGTGAGTGATCTCATACGTTCACGGATGCCAGCAGTGTGCTGCGGTTCTACCCGCATGGCCGGCATCACAGCAAGTGATTATTCGGAGTGCTTTACCATCCTGCCTCCACACGGCCTGCAAAGCCGTTGATACTAACGCATCCATCTGTCGAATTTCTGTCCAACTTATCTCAGAGGCGTAGTCACATTAGCGTATATATTATCATTCTATAAACAACGGTAATATAAGACAATAATAAAAAGAAAAACTTGAGAGGTTCCGCGAGAAACTAACTCAATACCAGGTCCGGTCCTGTGGTGTTAAACGTCAATTTTTAACTTACGGTATTCAGTTACGTAACACGTCAGCTAATATGAAAACATAAACAAATACATATACACAATGAATAAAATACATTAAATAGTTAGTATTTAGTTAAATAGTTAAATAGTTAAATAGTTATGTAATTAATGGGTCACGAGGCACAGTCATAATCTAGAATATTGGGGTCTTCAATTAAGAATACCTCTACGCACTATGAGCTACCCTGTTCCCATTCGGAATTATGGGTTTCTAGTTTCTAGATGGCACGATAATACCTTATTGACTCTCCATTGAGTTACGTAGATATGTCTACCATGGAATAAGCTATGCTTCTCAGCTACATTAATGTGGCTTATGATATTTTTCCATTGACCTCGTTAGTTGTTAACGTGTGGTTTTTGAAATGGATAATAAACATATTTGTTTGTATTCGAAGAGTTAACATTTGCGACAGTTTTGTGTATTATCGTACCCCTGCATTTCTCACAAAACAGACATGAGTGCATTCCTATTTCGATACGTAGAAGAGGCATTACTCTGGATTCTAGGATACAAAAAGTCACATCGCGTGTCGCATGCAACATGAGTGCATCAGATTGTCACCCCTGGTCCTGCCTCCGCCTCCGCCAGCGCCCCTGCTCGACACGCACTTGCCTCTCCGCTGAAACAACATGCACGCGATAATCCGCCTAAGCGTCGCCCTCAAACACCTTAATCACACTTCGTGCATGACAGCAGATTTTATAACATAGATTGACAGCCGATAGTATTTAGAAACACCACGCAGTAACGCGAGAGTCTGGAAGATGCCTTATGGCACTTAACATCAACAACTTTCTGTAAACTAAATCACAATCAACAAAATCGAGAATATTTTCTAACCAAAATGAATATGCTGTATGTGTCTGGATGCGTTTGACTACCGGACGCAGAAGACGTATAGTGTCCCAATTTTATTTACGAACGAAGCCGGTTAAGAAATAAATTCTTAGACAGCTAAATCACTTGTAGGCATCCCATCATACTACATATTACAGAAGCTTCTTGGAGTTACTATGTATGCCTCACGTTATTAAAATATATAATTTAACCGCCATATAATTGAACCGAAGCCACATTATCTTAAAAAATTTCTCTGCTTAAGTGACTGGCGAACTGTCTTGAATGTATTTATTTAAGGACAAAAAACAGTTAAAAATTGTGTGATGTATTATGAAGGGATGAGTATTCTAGGCATGTTATCTTCAATTCTGAGATCCGTACCCTAACTCATACACATGTAGAATTCTGAAGCAAATGAAAATGATCTTTTTTGGCAAGAACTGATATCAAAATATTTGCTTCCGTGTAAAGAAAACTATTTGCCAAGGCAAATCAGGAACAGATTTGGTTTATAATTCCTCAATGTGCCCTTCGTGAAGGAGTCTGCTTACTGCCGCGAAAACATTAAGAATGATAATTGAATAACAGTCATTCTCGCAGAACCCTAGAAAACGAGCACATATAGTGAAAAAATATATATAAGAGCAAGTTTGACAATGTGAGAATTTATTGACAGAATTGGAATAATGTGTAAAACCCCAGAAAAATAATATACGTTAGTCTAGAAGTATTTTATTTTGTAGTTTAGATTTGTTTATTGTTTTTAATTATAAAGTGAAGAATGTTTAGAAGCTAGAACTTTAAAAAAGAAAAATGTATTTTTTTGCCTAAAAGTGAGCGAGGTAGACCGGGAATTTCCAAGTGGGGGTCAAGAGAAGACAGGGCCATCGGGGTGTAGCGGGGTAGAGCATGGCAGGAAGGAGCAGAGCGGAAAAGGGATGCAATGGAAGAGATAGAAGTAGGCCCCTCCGCAGGGAATGGAAAGATGGAATTTCTTTTGCTGTCTAATAATTTACTGTAATAAATGCCCGAGCAACAACGGATACTTCAGCTTATATGTATAAATATATATGAGTATATATATTGTAACGTTTGAGGCATCGCCACAAACCCCACAACGCCCACGCAGCATCGGCGGAGATGTGAATATCGAAGGAATACCAGAAATCCGATTACAGATCGCAAAAGGCTCTAATTATTAGTTGGGGCCTGAAGCGCGGCGGCGGTGTACTTCCGCATTATGGGCAGCACGGCAGGGTTTCGCCGTGACGTCACGTCACCTTTTAAACGGCGGAGCAGCGAGAAAAAGGCCCTTCTTTTGTGAGACGCTGAGGTGAGAATTCGAGTAATATAGCGGGGTAGTTGTTGGAGAGAAGACGTAGTAGTTCTTGAGGCGTTCTTGAGGCGTTAGGAAGTGGGAGAAGTGACATAGTAACGAGGCTAAGTGATTTAAGTAGAACACTGTATGAGACGGTTTGTAAGAAGTGTGAAAATTTAGGACGAAGCAGAATAGTGGCCGCGACTACGGAACTGTGCGAGTTTTATAAAGCATTAGTGAAACGACACGCCAGCTAGCACACGCAGAGACTCGTGTCGCAAGATAAGCGGGCGAAATTAAGACGAGACGTGGATCTGGTGGCGGGCGTTAAGAAGACTGGTCCATGGATCTGGTGGCGGGCGCAAAGGAGACCGAGTGGCCTTCGGAGCGGCATCGAAGCGTGCTACGTGGCAGGAACGCGAGTGGCGGCACGGCTGGATTTCCAAATTTACATAAAACGGAAGTGGGAGATAGGAACTAGAAAGGTAGTATTAGCACCAGAAACCAGAATACTAATTTTTTTTTGCATGTTCGCCTTAAAACTGAGTAACGGCGAAGTATTTGATATAACCTCGTACGCCGGTGGTACATTTCATTCTGAAGCTGTAGTGAAGATAGTTAATTTGTGTTCCTCATTTTGAGTATGTAATTATTGACGAGGAAAATTTTGTATGTGAATAGCAGTAAGACTTGTGATAATGTGTACTGGTAAATCAATCCAGGAAGTGTAGGAAAAGTTAAATTTCATTAATTAATATTGGTCAAACAAGAACTCCGTGCGCGGGTGTTATAAGGCAAATGATCACTAGTAGGTGAAGAGTGAAATCATTAAGCAAACCTTTTTTTTTGCAATTTTTCTAACAGATATTACCACTAGTGGATTTGCGTACGTCCTAGCGCGCAGTTAACAATTTGATATTTTTTGTTCTCCTCTTTTCTGTGACCGTATAAAGGGTTTAATTTGTGCAATACTTTCTAATAATATATTACTGTTTTTACCTAATTCTGTGTCTGGGTGTACGTCTTTCTCACACCCTAAAGATCCTGCCCCCTGAGATATTCAAAGCTCGAAAGAGCATTCTTTCCGACGACTGCCACGGTAGTTGGTGGCGTTAGAATATATAAAGTTTTATTTTGAACGCGTCATGTAACGAAATACAAGGAATATAGGCAGCCAATGGTGAAAGATTTTAGTAAAGATATTAGCGTCGAGTCAAGATAATTGACCCTCATTAAAGGAGTACAGCGAATAGCAAAATTAATAACAAAAACTTGGAAAACGAACGAAAACGAAGTTGACAAGTTGCACCAGGGACAAGAGTTTGAAGAAATGAGAAAGAAGTCATTTGTTCGCCGATACGAGCACAAGGCTAGCTAGAACGTTAGCTATTGTGAATGGAAACAGTTTTGAGTAAGGACGTCCACTTGGGGCATTCGCAAATAATTATTTATGTGAATATTGTAAGTCGTTTAACATCAGTTTTTAGGACATTAACGTGAACGTAACTTCAATTAAGATTCTCTGCAAAGAAGGTAATAGACAATCTTTTTCATTAAAGTAAAGGCCTTTAATCAGCAAAATTTAAGTTAAATTTTATGGTATGCCAAATAAATTCTAAAGTAAATGTAAATTATATAGGCAATAGTAACAATAAATAGTGTAATTGTGTCACCGCTCTACCTTCGACTCTCGTATTTATGGGAAAGCTTAAAGCGAATGACTCCAGTAATCTCTCGACGTTACGCGAATTCATGACGTGGATAAGAAACGTCACGTTTTCTTTTAAGAATAGTTGAAAATGATGTTCACTATCCTAATCAGAAGTGGGTACGTCACATCAATAAAAGGCAAATGTCGTGATACTTCAAATAAAGAAAAATCTTATATATATTCTTTTAAAGAAAGTACATCAAAAATCAGGTCGACCATTCTGCACTATTTCAACTTTAGTTCTGAACCATGTTTAGACAATAGTATTGATACCCTTGTTGACTTCAGTTAATGCCAGAACACAATGGAAATACACTTCACACAACATATATATGTGGTACAATGTTGGTGTATATGGGTACAAAAAGACATGTAAATATAACTCTAAAAAAATAGAAATCAAATGTACATTCTAATCCGATAAACCCTGGAAAAAAATGTTCGCACTACTTTCGTGTCAAGGAAGTTACAGTTTCAAGTCAATTTCCACTTGAATTTCAACTGAGATTCACAATGCAAGAACTTTTCAATATAAATAAAAAATAAATAAAATTATGACCTCTAATACTTGTTAAATATTGTGAACACACATTACAATGGACATAAAAATAGATTACAATTGACCCACTCTTACATGAAATGTTTTATAGTTTTAAAATCTCATTTTCTTATCTGTACTCGTTTTACGACTGATCAGGTAATTTCCAAAAATTACTATTGACATTTAATAAACTTGAACTGTATTACTGAATATATCTGGGAGAAGCTAATTAGCTTTCAGATTAACCTTGTTATTTTTGCTAATTTCAACGACAACCAAAAACCGAGTGCATATGAAATTTGTGCGACACACGACGCTATCCCAGAAAGAAACCGTTGGTCGCGGCGAACGCCGAAGTCTGCGATGTCAAAGCCACACTTCAGTAGTTGTAACCGGAGGGAGCTTCCACGCTGTCGTCGACTTCGTTCGTAGTGACGCAGTCTGGATAGTAGTTCCTCACGCCATTTGGTGTTGCATTGCCAGGAAATTCGATTTCATTACTTAAATTGTCCAAAGTAAAATTGACTAAGAGACGTGAGAATGAGATGCGAGTCCCTTCAATGAAATGCGCATTATCCCTTCAATCACAAGCGTGATGGTCCAAGAATGTGGATTTTTATCATTTAAAAAAATGTTACGTCTGTATTGACTGTCTCCTAGCCCCTTAACGAGCGCTTAGCGCTTGTACTGTGGAGTAATCCTCCATTCACATTTTATTTTACGTCTAGTATCCAGGCTCGTCGCAGTCAGTTGTCAAGAGGATCGCCAGATAGCATCTCCGCGTACGCGTCTCCTACTACGCGCCCCTGCGTCACTACCAACTGCCAGAATTGGAAAGGAAATATGATAGGGGTATGATTTAAGACACTTCACAGTGGTTGGACTAGCCCTTGTGAAGCAACCAAACTCGTTTTGTTGGAACAAATTTCACATGAGATCTACGGGAATTGAACCCGGACATCAGTGGTGAAAGGCTAGCGACTTTGCTATGAGCCACGAGCGAGCTCATGGCTCGTTCATTTTGCTATCAGAAATGGGCCTAACGAAACAATATTTACACATGAAACACATAGAGCTGTTGAGCTAGAGATATTTCAGAAATTGAAATTTTCTCGGGATCCAGGTGCTCTGACACAAAAATCATCATATGTATTCCTCCTCGCACAATTTTGCGTAAGAAAAATCTGCAATATGGAAAGCCCAGATTCTTTATCTTTTTCTTCCCCTACTCGTTTCACTTTCTCACCTTCTTCGTAAGAACAGTTACTTTATCTCAAAGAAGAGAAAGTATGTATTCCAATCGTACATCGGAAAATGCCTAATTGCAGAAAATCTCTAATTGCCAGAGCCTGATAACACAAAGCTGAATAGCTCTTTCCAATATGTAGTCAATTCGTTTATGTAACTCGTTGTGTAGTCCGAAACCATGTATTCTATGTCCTTCATATCGAAAATCGACTGGCTCTCCATCTCTCTGGCTGTGGCCAACGCTTTCGTCTAAACCGTTCAGACGATTTTCTGCAAAATTTATATTCGATCGATATCTACTAACTCAAGGCCTTAAGAGATTGTAAAGGATATTTTGACCGTGGGGATATTTACATGAATCCTCATAAAGTTCGATTTTCTCAAAAATGACTAAATTTAATGATTTAACTTTGTCCTCGGAAAGGGTAAAAGACGCTTAAACTAATCGACTATTTTTCGTCGGGACTTTATAATGTGAGTGAAACGGGACCAGTGACTTAAGTTCACTATAACCGAGGGTTCACTACATCAGAGTCCACTATATCCGGAGTCGACTGTATCTTGAAATAAGGTCTTGTAGAATTTTTCGAAAATATTAGTCGTTTTTGCGTAAATTTGCGTTAAATACAGTCAATTTTTAAAAATTATTTTTTCATAAACGCGGCCCCAAATTTTTTTTAAACTTTCTCAAAGGACGGTAAAATATTGCGCTAGTCTTCTTTCCGGCGACCTTTCTAAGTTTTGAAAAAATGGAAAAAGTAAACATTGCAAAATAGAAAATTAATAAGAGATTTTTTGTAAACGAAAATCTGTTCTAAAAAAAAGTTCCTCAAAAATGTTAATATACAATTATTTGAAAAAAGGTTAGGTTTTGCATAATTTCTGCTTGAATTTATGACAAATAAGAGAAAAATTCCTGAAGTTTAAAAAATCTCAAATTTAAAAAATTACAAGGTGCGATGAAAAAAGTGACGTGTCTCCTTTGACCTCCCTCTGAATTTTCGAAAATTGCAGTAGTTAAAAATAATAAAATGTATGAATTGTGATAGCACCACTAGTTTTCCTTCCTCTCCTTTTATTCCTCATATGCTATTTGTTTCTTTTAGGTCATGAAATGATCCTGATATTTTTTGGGTTCGTAGTAGTCTGTACTTGTCGACGCCTCAAGGAATGTGAAAGCATTCTTACTTTAGGAAGCGGAAACTCAAGCGTAGTGTGGTTGTTATTTTTTTTCCTAGGGCTTTTTATCCAGCCGACAGCCGGTTGCCCTTTACGTCCCGAAGGGACGCATATTCGACCATACACTAGACAAACACTTGCGGGCTCCTCTGATCTGGGGTGAGCAGAACGCAAGGCCCTCCGCGACAACACACACACAAAGTCAAGGGACAAACGGCCATGCCCAAGGCGGGACTCGAACCCGCGACCCTTCGGACCCAAGCGCAGTCGGTACTCGCTCTTAGCCACCTCCGCCATCCAGGTCGGCGTGTGGTTGTTATTTCTGCCTTTAATTGCCTTCAGCTCCGCGAGCCGCTCTCTGGGGCGGCCTATCTTTCGCCCAGAGGCAGATCGAACGAGACTAGACAACCATCCGGCTGCTGCGGGGGTGGCGCCCAAAGAATATCGCGGGGGCGGCGGGGGCTGTGGAGGCAGCTATGGAGGCAGGCGCGAAGGTGGCGGTCGCGCGTGGTGGCCGCATCGATTGTGGCGGAGCTGACGTCAGCAAGGAGGTCAGCTCTCGGCAAATGGATTTTTCAGAATAGCTCACGAAGTGCCCCCTGCACGCCTTTGTTTCCGTGGTCTTACCTCAGTTCAACTCTACTTCTGGTACCACGCACCACCCAAATCTTTCCAATCAGCTGTCAAAATAATAACTAGTTTGTTTTCTTTAAATCAGTTGTTGAAATTAGTTTTAGAAATTCACCTCTCTTCTAACATGTTCATATGACATTTTTCATGCATGAGTGATGTTTACGAAATACCAGTAATCTTGGGTAAAACAGTCTCGACACAGAATATTTAGTCAATGACATATGATCATCGCTGTATTTGGAGAATGTTATTAAAGGTCTGAAGAAAATATTTAAATGCTGTCTACAATATTGGCAAAAATACACCTTGAAGTAAAATTGTTATGATTGAAGATTGTGGTTTCTATTCATTCTATTATGTTTACTGTCGACGACGAGAACAGTTAACATATGTTTCCCAAGTGACAAATTTACCCTACACTTTGTTATTAAAATTATAAAAGGAAATAAATTAATAATTTGAAGTAAATAAAGTCTGTGTTATAGTTATTAGATATTTGACGTTATATTTCAAGTTATTTTTCAGATGATCCAAAAAATGTGTCTGCTTTGAAATTGCTTTGGAAGCTTCTTATTAATTACCGCTCCCTTTTGATCAATTAACCTTTGTTCGTTAGATGACCTAATTCGGAGAGTATTTTTGGAGACGTGATGTAGTTAAAATCGTAATCCAACCTGAATATTTTCATCTTTTGTGACATTTGAAGACGATCTGCATTCCATTTTTCTCTATTCATTCAGAAATTCACATCGCTTGCTTGGGCCATTATAAGTCCTTGGTAAAACCACCAGATTAATATCCCAACCCAGTGAGTAAGCGTTGGGGTAACTGCCTGTTGGCAAATGAAGTTTCGACCTCGAGATCATGCGTGTGAGTTCCAAAAGGGGCAGATTTTTCACAGCAGTTAAGTAGCTCCATCTAATTTGATTTGATCTAATTTGATTTTTTATTTTCGTCAAAGAACAGCAAAAACTGTCCAAAACAAAGAGCCGTTTCAGTAAACCCGATGAGATGGGAGATGGCCGTGATTTGTCCCAAATTAACAAACCAAAGTTACCTGAAAATTCACAAAGGTAATGAAAATTATTTGAATATTTGAAAAATAGAAGAGTACTTTTCGTTTTTGATGAAAAAGATCAGATTACTTTTACAATTATTTACTTTCAGTCAATTCTAAGCATTATGGATGCTGACCAATTATGTGAGTTAATTAATGACTTAAAAGAGCGCTGGCATCTTTCAGGCCGTTTTTCAGAAATATTCTCTGAATTTTGCATTTTTTGAAACATTTCATTTTAAATTTTCATGCTAAAGAAACATGGTTAAATAATTATACTAGTATATTTTTCGCGACAGTAAATTTGTAATATTTAATAGATATAATGGGCAGTAAACCGTTTATTTATTTATTTATTTTACGTCAAAAAACAGTTAAAACTGCGTATGGCGTGCTATGGGGAAAAGTGAATTGTGAGCATATTTTCAAAATTCTGTGATCCCTACACTAAGTCATATACTACTTAAATTTTGGGGAAAAACCTCCCATGTAATAAAATCTATTTTCAAGGATAAATAAGCAATACATTTTGGCTCTTATCCACGTTGTCCTTCGGAATAATACTTCCTGCCGCGACAACATGGAAACGATAATTTGAATAATTGTATTTCTCATTGAATTCTAGAAGACGTGCACAGAAAATGAAGTTACATTTATGCCGTTCACCCTCGATTAGTAAACACGCATTATCCCTTTGCCAGGCATTGTGGAGCATGTGTTTGTTATGTAATCTAAGGGTTCTCAGGAGAGGTTTCACTTATCGTTTACCCCCATACCCACACACTCTAATGCCAGGAAAGAAAACAGGAATATTGATAATTGATAACACATCAACTTTGTTAGTAATAGTACATATTGAATGACTGTTATGACATATTTATACATTCCTAGATGTCAGAAATTGGTGCACATAGAAATACCTTCCTAACAATAATTAATATATTAACGATCTTCTTTTAATGGACACTCATTCTATGTTCATAGTTCTTTTCTAAAGTTAAGTGTTAACTACGTGAGAGGCGAGCTGTGCTTCCCGCAATGCTCGCTCATTCAGAGAAGCAGTCAGCGTGTGAACTCTTCGTGGACGTTCGCCCATGGTTTCTCACCCTTTTCGCTGTGCTGCTGTGAATGGAGCCGCCATTGGCCCCGTCCTTCCCGGTCGGGTTGAGGTAGGTCATTCACCTCCCAGGCCGCTCAGCTGGCTGTCTCGCCTCCCACCGCCACCGTCGTTCCGCTACGGTCGCTCTTTACGTTCGCGTTTGTTGTCAAACATTAAGCCTGCAGACGTTAATTTTCTTTTACGCCGAAACCTGTGTCGTATCACGCAAGCACCGCCTCTGCACGTATGGCTCATAGGACGCACCGATAACGTTTCGGCGTTCAATGATTGATTGATTTTTTCGTGTTTCCGGGCGCGTCAACTACTTTGGTCATTAGTCCCGTAAGTCCAGTGCATGTTTTTCTCGGGAGGTGGCGGTGATCTTCACCCGCTGGATGGCGAGATCCGGCGCCGACTTACCGTCAGCTAGTGGGGTTTCTCCCTAACCAGGACTCTCCCACCAGCGGGGCACCGCCCCAGTCGGGACAAGCTCTAAGCTCCAGACCGGTCTCCCGGAATATGTGGTAGTGTAGTGTATGTTAGTGTGTGTGTAAAGGGAGAGGATAGGACAAGGAAGAGGAAGGAAAGATTGCGCGCGGTCCGTGCCCGTTTGGTAGGGTACTGCTCCGGCATTCGTCTGGTGATGATCGGAGAAACCACGGAAAACTACCGATCAGAGCAGCCGGCCGCTAGAATTCTCCTCCAGACAGCGACTGAATTCCACCTAGCGGAAGAGCTAGTATCGAAAATCCTGCCGCCGTCAGGACTCGAACCTAGGACCTCCCGGTCAGAGGCACTGCAGTGACATCATTTGATACACTGAGCTACCGCTCCCGGGGTGGGCGTTCAATAGGCTTGCACTATTACCTTGCGTTATATTTTCGAGGCAGAAAATGTCCAATGCGGTTATGACATTATGAATTTGTTCACGTGCGTGAGGTAGAGTTCAACGACACAAATTCGAAATTTTCAGAGTCCGAAAGCAACACCACTCGCGTTCAGCGGAAAAGCTTCCAAGTGGAACAGCCCACGACCATGCTTACGGATGACCAAAACAGTTGCTGTGCTGCAACTGTCGATTCTGGCAGCCGTTCTCGTTGTGGGAAAATCTCATTTCTCGTACGCCTTTGATATTCCCCACCCCTTTCGGTCGCAGGTAATTCAGTAGCCCTGCAAGATATTGTCTTTTGTTGTTGGTCGCGTGTCAGTCTGTGCGATTTTAGCCGAAGCGCCGAATCAGCCTATTCATTGATTCATATGGTGCGTCGTGTTCTTGTTTATGCAGCTGCATTCGTTCCATGTCACTTCTCTTGGCTGTGCCCTCACGTGTTTCCTCGTGAGAATTCATATTCTGTCACGGCCGGTCGTTTATGTATGTTTTGAGTCAACTGTATTAAGTCATTCATTTCAAAATTATTACAATTTCCGCAGGTTGTTCGAAACTTCATGCCTATACCACCTCTCCTCCATTGCGCGGAAAACATTCCACAGGTCCCCTCCAAACCTTTCTAGACGTCCATAAATCGAGACCCCCATTAGTCGTGCCTGGGGTGGGAAAACTGCGTTACTGCGTGCCCGCCAGCCTATTCGCTCTCCGCAGCTCTGACAATTGTCTGGAAATTCTTATTTTATTGTTCTATAATTTATTTTCTATTTTCAAAACGTAGGGCCCTAATACAAAAATAAATGTGACGGAATTATTTTTTACGGAACCATCATCAATATTTACCAATATTGATGAAATAAATTAATCTTCATTTAAAATTTGCAGTCAAAGATGACCCATTTCTTACTAAAATATAGGTCACCTAATTTTACATACAAGCGCACATCTCTAAAGAGTAACGTAATTTCACTATCTGTGCATGTTTTCTAAAGTTCAGTGAAAAATATAATTATTTAAATTATCGCTCTTCGTGTTCTCGCGGCAGAAATTCGATTCCTTCACGAAGGGCAAGTAGTATATGACTTAGTGTAGAGATCACAGAATTTTGAAAACGTGCACAGAATTCACTTCTCCCCATAGCACGTCATACACAGTTTTAACTGTTTTTTTGCGTAAAATAAATTAAAAAAAATAAGGGCAGGATTACAACACGTATTGTAACCGCTTGCCGAAGCAATTACGCCTCGTCGCTATTCTCCGTTCACCCTAAGAAAAAAGTGGGTGTAAACAATAGCACGTGCTTTGGGATGCTTGCCATTAGTTAGGTGACGCGTCAGCGATAGTCGTGTTCATGTGCAGAAGAAAATAGTTTTCGATGTAGTGGCTCATATCTCTCACAATGTTAAAATTTCAGACGAAAACTTATAATCTTTAACTCAGACTCCAAAACAAGAAGACCATTGTTCCCACGCCTGCCCTTCCGGAAGAGGAGATATCGATGTCGGTGACAGTTATGTGTCCAGCGCCTGCTTAGTATCATCCGGAAAAAAACGAATCCGGAGAGTCAAGAAGCAAACTGTACCCCACGCACGGGCAGAAGTAACTGGAGCTGTTGATTTCGTAAGAACTGATGACAGACGCAGGTTCGGTCACGCACGATGGGAGGCGGTATGCTCATGGAAAGTGAAGCAGATCAGTTTAGAGATTTTTGTCAAGCAGTTCGAAACGTTCGCTTAATGTCGGAGAGCGGCGCAAGTCCTTCCGTAGTGAAACACTACAGTAGTAAACTATTACGGGGTGGTGAAAAACGTAAGGTATTGAACGTTTTAAATACATTTTTAGCAATTTTCAGCACTTCTCGAGCAAGGTATTTGTCAAGCGACGCCAGAACGGTGGTGTAGACCATACTATTGAAGGGGAACAGAGAATGTAAGAAGTAGATGGCTTCAGTGACAGTGTCATGAACAAGATAGTCATCACCGAAGCTTCCTCTTCCAACACCGAATCACCTGCTTCAGACTTGGAAGTAATTTTACCTCTTCCTGAAGCAGAATGAAGTAAATTGTTTGCATGAGATTAAAGGGTGAATATTAGTTAATATAGTTCAAATAATGTAAATTGGATATAGCCATTTGCTTGTTTATTTCATTCCCGTAAAGTGTTTCTAAAATTTAACTTTGCAAACTGATAGTTAAGGATGATTTAATTAGTTTTACTATCGCGTAGTTCCTGTTAATGTTTGTGCACATGCGTTTTCGGAGCTATTAGAAATGTTAATATTCGCCTGGTGATCTGCAGATGTCGGGTTCTTTTTATGAGCGACCACTGACTATACTGAGCGCGTGGCCGAAAGTAGTGCGAGCGAAGTTGGCGATTGAGAATCGGAGCAAGGCAGATGAATACCTCGGGTTTGTTTAAATCAGCTTTTTTCTAAGGGCGAACGAAGAATACAATTTGTGAATTCGCGCCAATACCCGCCGGTATAATTCAGCACAAGATAGATACGGCACGAACAGCAGTCAACGTCAGGCTTGGCACCTGTGCCTAGGACCCGGCGTTTCCCGCACAGCCGAGTAGCGACAACAGTCAACGTAAATTTCACACCCCAGCGGAGACAGCCAATGATAAATTTTCGAGCCCTTCAAACGAATTTCGATTGAACTAGAGAAAGATTCAACTATTTTTTCCCCGGACCTCTAGAAAAAAGGATGAAACAAACGCGGAAAGTCTACAACGTGGTTGTTAGTGGTAAATGGAATTTCTTAAACTGACTAGTTCTTATAATAATCTACATTTTTATACAAGAAGATTGGATTTTGAATTTCAACTAAACTAAGTATGCGTGCAACTGAATTAGCTATCAGTTATACGACGCGCAGAACTTTGTCTGATACTTATAAAAGAAGTAATACAGATCGTGTTCCTTTACAGTTTTTTAATTTTCTTTTTACTTAAACTGCTTTCATCTGGATTTTTCGTTTCGTTCGTTCTCATTCCGAGATGTTCTGCGTCCGGATGAAAGATGCATTGACCGAGAGAAGAACATATTGGATTTGACCCCTGCGGGAGGAGGGATACATTCATCAGGAGAGGGAAAGCGTACGCATCTATTGAAGGCAAGCAGCAGATATGTTGGGTTCATTCTCGACCTCTCCGAATAAGCGAACACCTGAGAATCTAGCCGATCGTCACGCAGCCGAGAAACTACGGACAACGTGGGACAGGTTTGTGAATTATTGCACAACTCACAAGAGCCTAGATTTGTCTATTTCGCAAGCAGCACGCGCAGAGACAGAAAACGCACATGTAGAAGTAATAATTCAGAGCCTTGAAACTAGTATAGCTATGGAAGCGAATAATTTCTGTGCTTACGAAGTATGAGCGAAAACGTAAGAAGCCTCATTAAAACTAGTACCAACAGCTCATATTTTTTGCATTGTTTCTAAATGCTCTGCTATATTACACTCCGACATAACCCTGCAAAAGTGTTTTCTATCAGAAAAAAATTTTCCTCACCGAGATTCGAACTTAGATACTTAAAATTAACGGGCTGCGAGTCTTGCACTCAAACGTTCAGAGTTTCGAATTCACGCCGAGGATTAAAAATGTAATTGCCTCAAACCTGTTTTTAAATTATACCTGAACTTTTTTAAAGAGTTGATTTTTTTAGAACGAACTTTGTTCAAGACAAAAATATCTATCTTCAATTTTGTAGTTTTGAAATGTTAACTTGTTGACAATTTTCGATAATTTGGACAATTTTCGTTCACCGAAAATGAGTCTAATACGGAATTGTTTACAGTCCGACAAACGAAAACAAAATTTAGTGAAAAAATGAGGGGCAGTAGTTGAGAAAATATTTTTTGTACATAATGCATACATTTCAGACAAATTATACGATATTTACTCTAGTTTTTCAAGAAAAATTTTCATGACCTTTCTAAAGAGATGCTTTTTAGAACACTTTGTTTCAGGCAAAAATCGCTCTATTGAACTTTGTAGTTTTGAAATCTTTTAATTTTCTTTGCCTTCTTAAACACTGTCAAACGTAGGATCATTGACAAATTGAATTTCTGGTCCAACACAAATACCTTCCTAACTTATGCTTCATTTAACAAAGATCTTTTCCTAAGTACCTAAAGGCCGGTCTTTCTTGGTTCACAGCCTTGACAACATTTTTCATCTACCCTAGCTTTCTATGTAGTGGTGGAAGAAGAACATCTTTGGGTCTCCAAGAGGATCGGCAACGACATTTTTCTTGCTAGAGCTAAGATTTCTTGCTGACCGATCTGCTTGAATGTAATGTGATTTCCTGTCTCTGGAGTTCCATATAGGTACAGCAGTCACAGAATTTTTCTATTGCCACAGATTCCACTTGTGCTCAGCATATACTAGCAATACGTGTCACAACATAGAGAACCCATGAATTACCCTGGTTCTCTTCGTTCATTCGAAAATAATGCTGATAGACAGTCTTCACAAGACACGAGGGATTGCGTTTCTTTGTCGAAAATGTAATTTCACCACAGTTGTAACAAAATTATTCATTGAATTTACATATTTACGTGGAATTTTCATTTAACAAATTGAACACTTCAAGAGCACTCCAAAATATGCACTAATACCACAGAACTAAGAACACCATGCACTAAGAACACCATGCACTAATAACCACAGAAAGTCCATTAAACTCTCAGTTATTGCAATAGTAATTGTTTTTATAACATATGACCAGCAGGAAAACGTTGTTTTGTCAGTTGGTAGGTGTAACCACTCTCAAAAACAAAATTTCCCTTAACTTGAAAATCTAAATCTAAAACCTGGCCCGTAAGTGTATCTCCAAAGCAAGAGGTAATTGGTCATTTTTATTCTCATTTCAGCCTGAAACCTTTTTTTATTGTTGGCCAGGGTCATCTATCTATATCTATCTTTATACTTCTCTCTCTCTCTCTCTCTCTCTATATATATATATATATATATATATATATATATATATATATATATATATATATTGAAACGCACCGCGTTTCTGAACATAGACGCGGGTGCCAACATGGTTTAAACAGCGCGGTAGAGACGGCCGTTCCGGGCGGACTCGGCCGAGCAAGAGAGTGTCCCGCGGCAAGCGAGACGAAACGAACGCGAAGTACGAGACTTCGACAGTTGAGGAGAGGATCGTGGGAACGACGGCAGTCGGAAGGTGGAGTCGAAGAGGAAGAGTTAACGGACGGTAGTGCGGAAAGCTAATGATGGCGGTGATGAAAAATAGTTGAAAGGAATCCGATGACATCGAGCAGAAATCGAAACGTAGGACAATGAGAAACAGTAAGAACTATTAATTGATCTCGAGTTAAGTGATATACAGTAAAGATGAAACGGCGTGAGGCGAGGAAAGTGATGAATATATAGACACGTGTACGTGTACGACAAAGGCAGCATGAGTGAAACGAACATAGCGATACAGCATCGGCGGGCTTAACAAACGAATTTGGAAGAACTGGAAATCAGGACGGCTGCTGATCTAGCGGCGAGTGGACATCGCCGTGCCCGGCGAAGCACGACTGCGGCGTGGGATTTGCATCGGCGGCCGGGTAGAAGCGGCGGGGGCAAGCGCCATGGCCACGTGGCGGGCGAAACGGCCCCGACTCGTCACATCGCGCCGGCGTATCCGGAGTGCTCGAAGGAATTCCAGACGCAGCAAAACCAGTAAGACTGTTACTAGAAGGAACTTATTATTAGGCGGTAAAAGAATCAAGTGAGTTGGGAAAGGGAGTAGACGATTGTGAGAGGGTGTATTAGATGAGGGAATTTGCCATGTAATGATAAATAATCTAATTTGATGTGGAAAATAGAAAGGGTATTTTGGAAGGGTACACATTGTCTGTAAATAGAGTAAGTGTTGAAATAACGAGGTGATTATGAATCAGTGCATGCAAAGGGAGCTCCCATTTACAGTATGAAGTGTAAAGTTAAGACAGAAAGAAAGTGTTCATTAGCAATATTTACGTAGTTAGTAAGAAAATTGTTCATGTTTGTCAGTATCGTGAGAAAGTTATTAATGCTAACCATTATTTTGTTTACCTTCTACACATTCAATGGAACGATGTTTTTGTAATATCTATTATCTTTTCTGGGAATAAAGCACTCTGTGTTTTTACATTAAAAGTAATTTTTTCATTGTTTGTGCATGCACTCAGAGTCCATTCGCAAGAAAGAATACCTGACCCCTTTACAAATTTACTGTAGAATAGGACCGAATCGCCGGTCCGTCACAATATATATATATATATATATATATATATATATATATATATATATATATATATATATATATATATATATATATATATATATATATATATATATATATATATATATATATATTGTAACCGCTCATAAATCGGTTACATTATTTAAATAGCGCGCGACAATGTTAAACTACGACCAAAGCAGTAATAGTACCCCTGATCAACAAGGGGATGCGCCAGCAAGAAAGGATATTCTGCATCAGATTCTGAGTAAAAGTTCTAAACGCACTCACGTAGTAGAAATGAACATCCAATCAGGAATCGCCTTGAATAATTTATGACGGCGCGATCAGCACCGCAGGGAAAAACTTTTTTTTTCTGCTGTGAACCTTCGGACGGAACGGACCTGTACTGTCTTGCGTTATATTTCGCTTGGACATTCATATTCGTTGGAGACCGCCGTCGAGCTGTGTTACTTCGCGAGGTCGGCGTGCAACAAATCGACAAGGGACGGTTTTTCACGACGCAAGAGGCTAATTCGACCTTGGACGCAACGGACCATCGCCGTCTTCTGGAGTGGCAGGAACGTGTCATCGCGGCGACGTCGTGAGTCAAAAAGACCAGATTTTAAAACTTCGACAAAATCCCTTTTAAAAGAACAGTTGAGAGGAGGGTAAATCACGCATAAGAATATATAGAATTCACCTCACGCCCAGACAGAGATAGTCAGGCATTTAAATTATCGGCTATTAAGCGTAACTTTTCAGTATTTTTCCATCGTAACGAGAATTCAGATAAATTGTTCATGCAAAAGGTGTAAAATTTATTCTTTTAATTCTTTTGTTTAACTACTATATT